>NW_019379485.1:1027452-1125884 GCF_000648655.2 Copidosoma floridanum
ACAAACCAGCCGCAACTAATTTTGTATAATTTTAATAAATAAGTTAAAATATAAGAATATCCATAAAAACGTACCTCGCTAAACTAATCACCGGGACAAATTATTATTTTATATTGAAAAAAAAGTTAAATAAAATAATGTACATTATTGATAAAGATGCAATTCAAATACATATATAATAATAAAATTACCAGATGTGTATGTTTGTTACCGATCGTAGAGCAATGGAAGGTCCAAAATGGTCTGGATGATGGTGTCATCAAGTGGTCACCAAGGGAAGCTCAAAGTCAAAGGATGCAAACTGCCTGCAACGAATACGACGGTAAACCGATTACCTATTGTAACCTCATAATGTTCGACTTTCTGTCAGATTGTATAGGGGAGTGCATTTAATACGCTACAGTGCTGAGTGAATAATTGCTTCCACAGTGTAGTTTTAATTAAAAATGTAAGCACGCCTCCCTGCGAGTATTTGTAGACAAGGGGTGGAGGCAAAGTACATGCAGGTGAATAAACAGCTAGTAAGTTGATGTTTATTTTTTAAATTGGGTGTAAACACGTATCGTTGTAACCTCTTTCTCTCTTACTTCATTTATATGTTTCAAGTAATCTACAGTGTACAACGATGTATATTGGCACTTGAAAGAGTTGATTAGATTGTTACCAATGTTATTTTTAGGTGTTCAATTCTATTTGAAAAATGGCTGGACCACAACATCCGTTTCCCACGGGCTTTCCCAATGCCCAACAAAATACTCTGCGCAACCAGTTTGGTGGTGGACAGATGGTTTCAGGACTCATGGGACCCCAGCAAGGTAACCAAATTGTTTCACTTTACATCATTTTTGCCTGTGTTTTGCTTCTTGATCTAACACATGTGCTTTTTAGCAGGCATGATGAGCCCACAACAATTTGGAGCTGGGGTAGGTGCAGGGATGGTTCCTAATTCATTGGGTATGCTGCCCAATGCTCAGCAGGTCATGAATCAACAGCAGCCTGTGCATCCACAGTTGCAGCCACATCAGCAACAAATGCATCTGCAGCAGCAAAGTGCTCTGGTGCAGCAGAACAATCAGTCCAGTGGTGCTGCTGCCACACCTCAAATACCAGTTCCTCAGCCTCAACCGACTCAGCAGAGGCAAAACGCGAAAGATTTTAATACTGCTACCTTGTGTAAATTGGGACAAGAAACTGTGCAGGAAATTGTTAACCGCATGATGGAAGTTTTTACTCAGCTCAAGACTATTCAGCCTCCTAATGGTATGTTGTTTCTACTTTCGTAATTATTCAAAACATCTGAGCAACTGATGTTATTTTTATACTTTCATGATTCTCTAGGTACACCTCAAGGCCAAAGTACTTCCAATGATAAAAAATTAAAAGTACAAGATCAAATAAAAACTATAAGTCTGCTTTTTAAACGTTTAAGGGTTATTTATGAAAAATGTAATGAAAACAGTCAACTTCAAGGAATGGAATATACTCATATTGAAAGTTTGATTCCCATCAAAGAAGAATGGGACATGAAATCTGATGAGAAAAAGACTTCTGAAGCTTACAGAGTTGCTTGCGAGGAACACAAAGAAGTAATGGAGGTGAGCTGAATTGCAATTTACTGATATTATTCATAATTCTAAAAAAGTACATTACCCTCTAAATTATGGTACAAATAATTTAACTTATCAAGTTTGTATGTTTGCTATAATTGATATAACATATATTTTCAGCAAGTAATACTGAAAAACAGGCATCTCAAAGAAATCATTGACCATCTCAGACGCATCATCTCAGAAATCAATACTATGATGAGCATGAGGCGCTCATAAGGTAGACCAAATGTAAATAATATTTTTTATGTTAGTTGTAATACGTTGTACGATAAAATTTTTACATGACTCGCATTAAATTTGTATAATTTAAAAAGTCTTGTCAATTGTATTCATTCACACCTTATCCACTTCCACAACAATCACGTCCGTGGTTCTAAGGATAGCTTCTGGTACAGTTCCACAAGGTGTAGCTAAATTTCTGACGTACAGCTCCGATAAATCGATATCGCAGCCTCGAAATTCTGCAGTGACGCTTGTGTTTTCGTACAAATGAAACTTTGACGGCTTACCTGTAAAACAGTAAACATTGCGGTTTTTAGGTTATGTCTCTGTCTAACATACTCATTCAGTAAATATAGAGTTAAAATATAATAAAAGCGGACGTAAGTTGAAAAATCTACATAATTAACGCAGTAAATGGGAAGAAAACAATGTTTACCAACGATGCCGGTTATCACGCGTAAAAATCGTTCCCGCAAAAAGGCCCGCGCCTCTTGTTTTTCCGGTGTTGAGAAATCATCCTCGACTGCCAAATCTTCGATCGAAAGTTCGACCTTTTTGTTTTCCTTCGCATCAGACAGACTCGAGCTGTCACTTGACATTATTTTGAAGCAGTTGCAGTGTTTACGTTCTGATCAACGTTTTTTAGTTTTTTACTATGTTTTTGATACACTTACACCTATACGGAAGCCCGGTCACGACACTCACGACATCTGGTCACGACCATACGGCGTTAACGTAACTTAACTGCTAGTAAGTATATCATTTGTGGAATACGGATTACAGCCTCTGATTTTATCATTCTGGTAAAGAGAGCACGGTGTAAGATATACGTGAAGTTATGTGTAGTTATTATAGTACTTAATAACTTCTAAGTAGTATCATATGGTTGATTTTATTAAACCATATAAGTAGAATATCTATACTTTTGAAGGTCGATTTTCAGGTAAAAGATAAATTGTATACTTGTCGCAAATAGCATAGACAATGTCAACTTTTTATCTACTATCTATAAAATCAGTTGCGGCTGGTTTGTAATTAATTACATGGCTCTACTTATGAGTAGTCATGATTATTTGGATCAGCGCCATCTAGCGTTGCGGATTTCTGAACTAAAAAGTGGCCCTAAACTTCTGAATCAAAGCGTTAGCGCCTAGAGCCATTTAGTTAATTATAAACCAGCCGCAACCTATTTTTTAGCTATAAAATAAAAAAATAACGACACTTGTGTTTTTGGCGGCAAGTTAACAATCTATCTTATGCTTAAAAATTTATCTTTAAAAGGATAAATACATAGAAGGTCGATTTTTTTGTAGAAAATAGATTGTTAACTTGCCGTCAAAAACACGTGTATCGTTATTTTCTGATTATATAGCTTCACTATGAGTTGCGGCTGGTTTATAATTGACTAAATGGCTCTGAGCGCTAAGGCTCGGGTTCAGAAGTTTAGGGCCACTTTTTAGTTCAGAAATCCGCAACGCTAGATGGCGCTGATCCATATAATCAAGACTAATTATAGTAGAGCCATGTAATTAATTACAAACCAGCCGCAACTAATCTTATAGATAATAGATAAAAAGTTGACATTGTCTGTGCTATTTGCGACAAGTATACAATTTATCTTTCACCTGAAAATCGACCTTCAAAAGTATAGATATTCTACTTATATGATTTAATAAAATCAATCATATGACACTACTTAGAAGTGATTACTGTAATAACTACACATAACTTCACGTATATCTTACACCGTGCTCTCTTTACCAGAATGATAAATCCAGAGGCTGCACTTATTCCGCAAATGCTACCAGCAGTTAAGTTCCGTAACGCTGATTGTTATGCAAATACATGTGGGCAAATATCTCTATGGTGCAAATACACTTGATATGCTGCAGGGATATCGGACAATCTTTATTCTCGAACCATAATCTCTACTGGTATGGTTTCAAAAACTGTTTGTTTAAATAGCAATAAAGGTTATTTTTTGCTAAAAGAATGAACTGACAACCCTTGAATCTCGTCAAATCGAGAGTCTCATATATACACATAAGAATAAAATAATTATAGCACGGATGGGCCCAATAAGGAGGAAGTGGATAGTGGTACTCAGAAACGCACTGCAAACAACAAAGAAAGAGCATTGCTGCTCAAAAAAGCTAAAATAGTCACTCATCCCCATGCAAAGCAACAGTGAGCTAAAATTGCTGTTTCATTTCAGTTAGTTAGCCCATTCGCATTGATTGCAATGCGAATACCTGAAAATTTTTTAGACAATTCTTCGCATTAGTAGTGTTTTCTCAAATTATGTATTTTTTTTAGTACCTAGGACTTTTCCTTTGATCCGAATGTCGCAAAATTAAAAAGTTGTCCGATTATTTGTGAAAATTGCTATACTGTAGGTACATCAAATACAAGTAAAACAAAATTGAGGGACCTAATGAGGAAAACAAAAAACTGTAATTAAAAGTGGAATAGTTTCTAGAAAGCGAAATAATCGTCTCACGTACCGCGATGCGAGTAAATTAGCGATATGATTTTACGAGGTGTACAGATGACGAGGGAAAAAGAAATTTTTCGAAAGCCCACCGACCCGAATACCAAATGGACTTGCGTTTTATCGGAAGCCTCGCACTTTCCACGGAAGCTTTTGACAAACTATGGGGGCGAGCAACGCCCGCATCTGTTCCAACAGCCTTCCGCAATTTCTCCAGTTTCTCGGCACTCCTGAAACGATGAAGACGTCCACGACGACCACCACCTTCTGCAGGAGCATGCTCCTACTCGTTGTCATTTTTTCCAACGAAGCTGGTGAGTACACTACACGAGTATCGACAGCATTCGCATACGGATGTACTTTTAATTGATTCTCCCGAAAAAAAAGCAGCTCGAATCGGCGGAGCCCCAAACCCCGCGAGCATCAACGCCACCCGAAATTCAAATCTTACCACCGGCCGGAGTCCACGGCTGCTGGGTAAACTTTCAGTAGTAGCGGGAATCGGTTTACCGGAGCTCGCCGAGTCGGCTGCCACCTTAGATCGGGACACCACGTTGGAAACGACGCACCATCCCCAGCACGAGCCCATCCCGGTCGTCAGCACCAGCTTCAATTACCCACCGGTCGGCGGATGGGGCCCTTACTTTGCCGCCGTCTACGAGCCCTCGCTCACCTTGTTCTTCAAGGATCCTCTCAAGTACTTGGCCACGGTGCTCAATCCTCTCAAGTGGTTCGGACAACAGGTCACCACGGCCACTACCGCGACCGAGAGCTCGACGACCCTCAAAGTCACGTCCGAGCGCAACCACCACGTCTTGGTGGACCTCGACAACGAGATACCGAACGAGGATCGGAAGATCGCTTTCAACAAGGGGATGGAGACGAAGAGCGGGCTAGACGAGGTTCGCCGGAGGAAAAAGGTAACGCCGTGATACGTGCTGCCGATGCGTATGTATAAGTGACCGGTGGTAAGGACATTTCATGGGGTGTTTCAGAAAATCTCGAGCAGCGGTACAACGACCAAAGTGTCGACGATCGAGGACTCGGTGACCGAGGAGCGCGAGATCGACAGAGACGCGGAAACGGATGAGTTTGGTGGTAGCGAGGAGGATAGCAACCGGCAAGCCATGACTTCGACGTCGGTTAGACCGACGAGGCGAACTAGACCAACGCGGCGTCATCATACGAGGCGCACCTCGAAGGCACCATCGAACGTCACGGAGCCGAGCCCGACTTACTACCCGCCGTACCCACCACCGGTGTATTACCCGCCACCCCGACCAGCCTACGGGCCACCGACGACCGGGAAGCCGTTCTACTATCCGCCGAACGGTAACGGCCACTACTACTACAACGGGTACCCGCAAAACGTGTCCCACGTGGAATTTACGACTCAGCCGGCGCATGGGTTGTTCGACGCTCCCGACTTTTCTGGCTTTCGGAAAAATCCGTACTCCTTCGATTACTACTCGGAACTCCAGCCCCCGGAGCGCAGGGCTTTCGACGAGTTTTCGCCCGGCCACGCATTTTCCAACGACTTCAGGCCCAGCTATCCATATCAAATCATACCTTGATATTGCTTTTTTATTTTATTTTTTTTTTATACCAACATTGTATACACGCGTTGGCTTGATTTGCGCGTGTTTTTTTACCTATTTATTTCGTAATTTGTACGTGTAATCGTTAAGGATCGATTGGATGGAGTGTAATTTGTAACCGATTTCTTTTTTTTCTTCTATTAGTATTGAACTAAACAATTGTAAGAAACGAGTTTACAAATAAACCGAAAAAAAATGAAAGACTGGGATTGCTCGAAAACTTTTTTTGTCTCCAACCAGTCAGAAAAAGAGTTGAAAAAAAGAAAAAAAAAGGCTCGTCGTTGATGTACATCACATCGGCTGCTCTGTTTGGACAATTGTCGCGACGATTGAACCGTTGCAGGGCTCGTGTGCGCGAGCACATCCCATATTTGAACTCGCACGGAAAAAGTAGAAAAAAAAAAAAAGGAAGACGGAACAAGTGCCACGAGCCCGCACTTGGCGATTTCTTCTCGCCTTTTTCGTCGTCTTCTACCGTCGAGCTGTTAAATACCGTACCCGGATATATACGTACGCGCACGGCAGAAATAAACGAAAGAAGAGGAGCGAGGAAAAAAAAAGAAAAAAAGAAAATAGGGGGTACAGATCGCTGATACCCGAGAGCTAAGGAGGGAGCGCCTTATTTTTGGAGAAGATCGTCGACGGCCGAGTCGCCGGTCACTATTTCGGGCGACGACGCTCGTCTTCGTCGCGTATGTTGCAGAAGAGGAGCATTGTACGCGCGGAATGGCACTTACACTCTCTCGTGTAGGTATACGAAACCCTCGATCCTTTTGCCGATTTTCTGTGAATCTGCGTACACGAGCTGCAGTGTACGGGATATTTTCGACAAATCGTTCATGCGGCGCGTCTGTCGGTTATCGCGATTTCGAGATATGGTAAAAGATGTACCTACTGTCTGGGCGTAATTAATTGCTAAGGATTTTTGGGTCGCGTCAGATGTTTGAAGAGACAAACGATCGAGAAACGCTATTTTTGTTCAGACGAGAACTTTGAATCTTCAATACACCCGGGTTACCGTGAAGTTACCCTTTGTTTTTGCATTTTGGGAAATAAATCTTGTAGGCTATGCCGATTTCAACACACGTAACTAGGTCACAAAGTCTGACAATGTAATCTCAATGTTAAAAAATAATTTCCGAACAAAACCCCCGTTTATCGACTTTACACTTTTTGTACCCCTAAATATTCAGTGCGATACAACATGTTATGATCGGTATATACTGTTTTGATACCGGTGCACTTGTTTTCAAGATCAACTATTGTGTTAAAGCTACATCAACACGGAAGGTACAGGTCCATGTTTCCTCTGTAAAAGTTAGTTCAAGGAAAGGTTCTCGATTAAGTACACCCAAAGGATACATATTTTATATATTGCTCAATTTCTTGGATTCCCTGGCTTACCCACTTCCAAATTAGATACTCAAACTCGCATCACGTACAGCCTCCGAAATCTGGGAGGAAATCTCGAAAATCAGATTAGATGTAGTACTGCTCGCAGTCGGCCGGTCCCGTCGTATGCACGGGGTCCTTTTAAACATCTAAATATACACACCTACGCCCAGACATGAGTTGAATGGCCTACGATTTCCGGTTCCTCGTAGGCCTGACACACAATGTAAGTATATGTAGGCATACACATCAGTTGGCTCTTCTTTTACTTTTTCTCTTCCCTCCTTCATCCCCCCCGACGGTGTAATATCCGCGCTTTTCGTCGATCCGCGCTTTTTCGCGCTCCTCTCACCACACACACTTCCTTTCTCCACATGTGTACGTATGCACACACACACACGCGCGCGCACGTGCACACCACGTGAGTATTACGCACGAGAGCCCGAAACCCAATAGCCCTGTATCCTCTAGGATGCTTCAGGACTATTTCCTGTTCGGTTCGCCGGCTCTCTCTCTCTCGAGCCGGATGGGAAACCGCAACTCTCTCTCTCTGTCTCCGCCTCGGCAGCGAGTGAAGGCTCTCTCTCCTCTCCTGCATCGGGCCCTTAGCGACAGATATACGTACATAATGCGTACACCTATATGCATTATGCACCGGCGTGTTTTACTTAAGCGTGACGCTTCTCACCTTTTAAGCGAGAGGACTCAATGGGTATTATGCTTAATACATGAATCGCATAAGTCTATACGGATTGGGAAAGGGTGGAACTACCCGCGTCGCATGAAAACTTCGTAGGCGCATATTGATTTGCGAGAGTCTTTTTGGGGATTTGCTCATCTTTGACACATTATACGCGTGTACTTATGATCTTTTCTCAAATCTGTACCAAACTTGGTATCTATACTTAGGGAAACAACAAAGTGGTGGTTTTCAATTAAATTGTTAACGATCTTCCGTCTCCTGTACGCCGTTCAACGGATCACACGCGGTTATGGGCATCACGATGTGGGTCGATGTAAGATGTGACGTGTATACAATCATACAGAGCTCGATATAATATGGACTATATACAGACTGGATTAGCCGCTGCTAACAAAATGCGCGTGTGTGGGGCTATTGATATGTTATGTGCTTTAGATTTAGTGCACGCACAAAGTACTAAAGTGCACCGCCGCGTCGAGAGGAATTTAAATACTAAAGCTAAAATAGGTTTGGTGCCGATATTATAACATGGCATGCCTAGTGAATCACGATTCATCGCAGTTTAATTTATTTGGGGGTAGCTTTTTGTATTAAAACCACAAAATGTATGGATGACTATTTTTTTTTTTTTTTTTTTGACGACCCTCATAAAGCACGATGAACCAGTCGTTGTACCAGACTACAGAGAAAACAAACAGTTTTTTTTCAACCCCGAAGACGGGGGTGGATTTGTTGTTTTATCGAATCGACGCTCACACTTGTCTCGTCTCGCATGGAACAAATCGAGCAAACGGACGGTAAAACATCTTGGAAGAAATTTCATCGAAAATAATCATACGCTGCTCATATCTTAACAACGTAATTTCTCTTTCGTCTAATGTAACGATACATATATACAAATATATATATATACCCTCCGCGCGCTCTTCGGAGGAATCGAAAAAGGAGAAATTTTTCCTCGCGCTTGCACAGGACGTACACCGTATATACGGGATATACTTTACTTGCGCGTATATGCCCACGTAGGTATATAAAAAAATATAAAACACACAAGCGGCAAAAGTACGGCACATCGAAAAGAGCCAGCTCCAAGGTGGCGAGGAGGAGGAGGAGGAGGAGGAGGAGGAACGCACCCATAGGAAACTCCTCGCACACAGATGTACACGGTATGTACACAACTACCCTCGCATCGGAGCGTGGTATATATACACATAGTATAGCAGAGGGCCCACTGGGCTGTGTGTGTGTGTTTCTTTCTGTAATACTTATACGCGATGTATAGAAAAGGAGAGAGACCCCATAGGTCCGCGGCACGTGCTGCCAGCTGCCCCACAGCTGTCTTTCCTCCTCCTATCCGTATATTATAAGAGAGACCTCGCATTCGTGCGAGACGAAGCGAGTGAGCGTGTGTACAGCAAAGAGAAAAAGCGAACGAGAGAGAAATGCGCGCACGTGCATGTGTACATGCATATATACATTTATTACACGTATATGTATTATTATAATGTTGTATATAAGTTTGCGTGGCTAAACGGTGTATAGGTATGATGTGCAGTACAGGCACTGTGAAATATATATATGCGCGGGGAGTAGACCATGGGCTCCGCACCCTTTGAGACCTCGTGCGGCTCGGGGATGTATATATACGAGGATCACGGGCATCGTGACAATGGGGCCTCCGAGCCATTTGCCCCTTTTTTGTCCACTATATACTGATGCTATGCCGGCCTCTCTCTCTCTCTCTCTCTCTTTTTTTGGGAAACTATAGGTACCTTATAAAATTGAATTTTTTATTTTTCCATCGAAACGTGTACTTATTGTGTACAGCCAGGAATTAGCTATTGCCACGCTGTAGGTACATGTCACAATTCCATCGGTCGATCGTATATGATTTTTATTTTCCAGCTTAATTCGTTGTCGTGACCGATGAGATGCAGGTGTAGTTTGCTGAAAAACATTTGCAGTTTCGAAAGTAAAACATGTACGCGGGGCAAAGAGTAAAAAATGAAGAAAAAAAAAAAAAATATTTAACCTGCTTTTCACGCGTTGCGCATTTTTATGTAATAGCCATCATACACACACATATTTATATACCCGTGCGTGCGCTCGTGAGCTGCCTCTTCCTGCGATCGTGTTGTCCGTCCCTTCGCTCCATCCCCTTCCTCCCGCCAACCCATGGATACAAACAACTGTCTCCCTACTTCGCAATGTCTCGCAATTGCTTTCGAACGAGAAGAGGAAATGATTTTTTTTTTTTTCGAGTTTTTTACCCGATTGCAGAAGAATCGGTCGACCATATTGCTGGTGGATGATCGGTATGGACGAGCAAAAAATCGGTTAAACCTTGTTCATGGCACTCGTAATAAATGTATAATATAAGTGACAACCGATTTTTTTTTTTAAATAATAACGATCCAAACTACGGAACAGATGAATTTTCGGTTGAAAACGCAAGAAGCCTCGTCCTGCGAAAGCTTCACGGGTAACTTCATCCCACTTCGGAATGACAAAAAACGTTGCAAGTATTATATGAATGAAAAAAAGAAAAAAAAAGCCCCGCATCAGCATAAAACTGCATAAAGGAGAGAAGGTGCGCGCTCGCGAATCGCGGGACACGCGGCGCGTAAATGCACAAAGAGAGAAGAGAAGGAGGTTCTCGGATACGTGTACCCACATATATATATATGTACGAGGTAGGTGTACCTATACATATTATAAATACAGCGAAGCGCGTGCACCGTTCCAGGTTGCTGAACATCTGTCGTCCAACAGCGATAATACGTATACATCATTCGAACAGCTGATGCTCCTTTTACAACCGAGCCGGATTGGATACACGTATGGCTGTTCCCTGTATGCACTCCATGTAGCTCTGACGTGGAAAATTGGCCCCAAAAACTACTGTACTTACCTAATACACTAAGGGAAAACGGTCTCTTTATTTTTCGTCTTCACGTTTTTCCTCCCAAGTCAATGGTCCCAAACATACGTTTTCGCGTGCGGGGGATATAGGGGAGACAACCGTGCACTCACTGGTGTCTTTTCAAATTCAAGAACCTATATATGCATACACCCACGCAAGCTTTGCTATTTAAAGGGATGCGTGAATCCCACCTACGCGCGTCACATGTATATAGCATGGTCGGACCGTCTCGGGTGTCTCTAATGACTTGAAGAGTCACATCTTCGGTTGTCTCTTTTGACACGTTGTGCAAGTTACGTTTTTTCTTTTAATATGCTACGACTTGCTACTATGCCACGTGGTAAAGATGAGCTTTCATTGTTTTTTTTAGAGGTGCCTAATGTATATCATTTCGAAGCGCCGATTTTTCGTGTCGGATTATAATAATTACCACATCCGCTTGGCTTTTGGGCAAATAAAAAGTCATGATTCGCTGATAAATTATTTTTATTTTAGTATGGGGAAGCATAAGTACAGGGAGCCTCTGAAAACTGGCTTAACGACGAGAGGGACCAGAAAAACTCGTAAAAAGCTCCCACTAGGCTTGACAAATCCAAAAATGTATAAATCTTCAGAGAATACGTTTTGACACAAAGTTGTAATGTCGAAAAAAACTCTGAATATTGCGTTTATGTTGCCGCCGAAAATTGCCTTTTTTATACATTATAGTCGTTTACCGATGTTTTAGACGATTTAATGAAATTTTATCGATTTTCACATCGTCAATTACTTTATGGCTGTTCATACTGGATGAGTATCCATAAAGACAGAAATGTAGTCTTCAACATATGTTATAATTAGTAAACTTTTACATTATTTCAGTGAAAAAAAAAAAAAAAGGGACAAATTTAGAAAACAAACGTTGTGTTCCAATTTTTTCGTGTAACGCAACTTCGCACCCCCTTTATTGAGGTAAGTCTATTCACGGGGAGAACTAAATGAAAGAAAAAAAATCCCCAAGCAACAGGGATAAAGAAAGCCGCAAACAATAACATATCGACTACAACCAAGGAAGTACATGTGCAGCCAAAGAGAACGTAGGAAGAGCCGCACGCGTGCCAACTGCTTTATATTAAATTCAATGTGCGCACACGCGCAAGGTTATACAATACTCAACACAGCACACCTACAGGGGTAATTTTTCATCGCTTTTCCCCAAGTGATACATTTTCATGTTGATTATTTTGTCACACAATTCAGCCCACATTTCGTGTGGTTTTTTTCATCAAATTCAAAGTTTTTATACAGGTAATCGCAGTTTTTCCATGGCACTTATTAGAACGAAAAATTAGTAAAGCTTTGCGAAAGTTATTTGCAAAAACCACACCATTGAAAAAAAAAAAAATAATAATAATAAATAAAATAACAAGAGACCTGTTTTTGTTGTAAAGGAAAAACTTTCAACGAAAAACCCTTATTGGTATTGCTTTGAAACAAATTTGCTGTCATTCAACACACCTTCACCCATTGAAACGATCTGACAGATTGACATAAGTATGAAGTGCCTTAGGCGTACTTGATGAAACCTACTGATTATCAAAATAATTGACCATCCCTTTGTATTAAAAAAAAATAAAAAGCTTGGAAAGAATTCACGAAATTGACTCGTTCTCCTCAACATTTGGTGCATGTGTGTCGTACTTGCGTACAGAGTAAGTAAGTAATAAGAGGAAAAAAAAAAAAAACTGTGGAGTCCGGGACACCGACCAACCAATGGGCAAGCAGCTTGGGGGAGGGGGGGGGGTTTATACCGGTACCGGCGGAGCGCGCCGAAACTCGGTGGCGCTCGCTCTAGTGATCGGCAGCAGCGGCGGGCGTCACATGCACCGCAGCAACAAGAAGCACCAACCATCATCGGTGCCCGTGGTACCACTAGCAGTTGCGTGCCGTCGTCGTCGTCGGATCGTTGTGTTCAGCTTACCGCGTGTACACACACACATTTAGTGCGAGCGCACCGTTCACGTATCCGTGTATATTATACGTGTATACACGCATTGGTATAGTACACATATAATACAGATATACACGCTTGAACACTCGCACGTGGGAGCTCCGAAACGGCGGTGCGCGTTGTTTTTTAATCACATGTTCCGCACCCCTAGTACTTGTATATTTTTTTACACTTTTCTGATACATTTTGGTGCTGTAAGGTCGTTTCTTGACATCGTATACATGTATTAACTGACGTTTTTAAAGATTCGACGTTGTTGTAAAGAAAATACAATTAAATTTATACGAAGAGCCAGTGCGCTTCGAAGAATATTTGGTGAAAGTACTTGCTGTATAAACATTTATTACCTTATTCATACGAAGGACAATAAGCCGGAGGATTAAGTAGTCAAGTCAAAGTGAGGGAAGAAAGTCTTGAGAGGTGCGTGCAACACGACGGTCCGAGGAATTTTCGTGAGCCGAAAAGGAGAGGGAGATAAGTAAGACTAGAGGAAAGAAGAAAAGAGCAAGAGGGAGGGAGCGCACGGAGGTTTTCTTTTCAGAGGGAACAACTGCAGCTATATAATATATACCATCAGCAGAAGTGTGCAGAAGAGTGTGCATATATATAACGCTCCGTTGCTGCAGCCCGAGCCGTATACCTATACATCAACCTACCTACCTAGCGTTTGTTGGTCCGACAGAAACAGCTGCTTCCGGTGAGTGTACAAGAGTATAATATATGTGCTTACTTATTAAAGCCCCCGGAGACGACGAAACTCTCGTTTTCTTGCTCCTTTTTTTTCTTTTGTTAAGCGCAGTGCACGTGAGCAGTGCATTGTACACTGCAAGTGCGTATACCTTACGGTGTCAATGAAATAAAACTCGCGGGAGGATCGGAGCTTGCGCTCTGCACTGCGAAGCGCTCCGGTTTCGTTTGCGTTTGTCGCGAGAAAGTGTAACAGCACCCCTAGGAAATCTAATCAGGCTGTAACTCGGGCCTTGCGGGGGTGTGTATGGCAGCCTAACAAGGCCCTCGTCGCACCCTCATTCGATCACCGATCGGGTAGTTTAAAAGCACAGTCGCGAAGAAATGGCGCGACAATGCTACTCGTTTAGGGTTCACGGCAAGCTTCGAGTGTTTACCTTTGGTGCTCTTATTTTTAGAACGTTGGGGTTTATACGTCCAATTTTTTTTTTTTTTTTTTTCGGACCGCCCGTGCATGTACTTATCGAGTGTGGCGAGAAAAAAAAGATCCCCAAAGCGAAGCAGATACCGAGAATCATTTGTTATACAATTTTTATCTGTAAGTATGTAAACATCAAAATTGTGGTATTTAAAACTAAACCACGTGCGCGTGATAATTATGTAAGGTTGTACCTACACGCTTTGTTTATACAGTACTTGAAAGAGAGTGTATATAATATATATAAAGAGCTGCGAGGCCCTCGCTACGATAGGTACTTACATAAATACTCTTGTATGTATGGTAAAGATAAATTTTCGGGGGATCTCTGTTTTTCGTGTGATTACATAGACTCGGCGTATACTTGGACTCGTAAAAAAGATTTCAAACCAACGGGGAATTAAAACAATTTAGCGCTGATAAGAAAAAAAAAAAAAAAAAAAAAAACTATTACACGTTAAATAATTCGTACCTTACGTATCAAAAAAAAGAAAAAAGTAATTTGTCTGCTCTTATCTGTTTTGTTTACATTGAAGGAAAAGACGGAGCATGTGGAATCGGTGTGGCGTGTGCAAATGATTTATTTTCGACAGTACCTCGCAACGAGTTGATTATTAACATAACAAAAGACGCTCTCGGAGGGATATTGTGTTTGGGGGAAAAATACCGCTAATTTCGTAGATTTTTAATTTGTTGCACGCTCATGGAAGCGTGTACTGATGCTTTTTATCCAACAAAAGCAGCACAAAATAACTAATTTTTTTTTCTTTCTTCTTTTTCCATCACATTTGTTGCAATGGCAGAAATTATAATGAAACGGTGTGGCAAGTTATTTTTGAAAACAATGAAGCTTTTTATCAATTTGCAAAGTAAATACATGTACACTGTAGATACCGATACACACATGAGAACACCCAAAAGAGAGATAAGCCGCATTGTAACAATTTTGCAAAGATATTTTCGACTGCGCGCCTGATGTGTCCTGACGTCACATTGTTGCACAATTTTTATAAAAAGAACGCCCGTCCTTGGTACATGAAAAATGAACCGGGTAGCACTATTTTTACTAATTAACTTTTAAAACATCTATACCAGCCCAAATTCGCCGAGTCACGTGTCGGCTGCATATATACGGCTATTGGTACAACAACAAAAAAAAAAGTAACTTCAATTGGTAAACCCAATGGTTATCAGAAATAAAAAAACGCACTTCTGTGCGCATGGACCGACAAAATTAACGAGTGGCCGAGCTATTATAGATAAAATCGGCCGCAGACTCAACATTCGTATAGAGCTCGTCCCGAGCGTTGCGAAATGCCCCCCCTCGTGGCTCCATTACGGATTTGGAGTGACGCCGAAAAAGCACGGAGCCGTATATTATATACACATACCAAGCTTTTCCAAAGCTCCTCCCACGCGTTTGCAAGCCCAACAACAAAAAACGTTGGTTTCGTAAACAAAAAGTAATCGTTGGGCAAAATTGCACGTTTGAATCGAGCAGAAATCGTAAAAAAAAAAAGAAAAAAGAAAAAGGATCTCTCGATGATGAAACTCGAAAATTTTCGCCAAAATCATCCTTATTTCCAACCGGAGCAGTATAGCCGTAGTAAATAGTATGTGCGAGTCCTTGCCTCTGCCGAGGCGTTTTCGCGCGAGGGGTAAAGAAAGAGACGGGCACGTGTTCCGTCACGACGTCGTGTTTATTAATAAACCCCGCGGTCTGCGCCTCGACAATCTTCACGCTAGCACCAGCAGTTGCACACCATATATATATACACGACGACTTAGCAGGGGTGCACCTACATATTATACACACATACCCGCGCAAACGTACACACGCGTGCGAGCTTACATGTATTAGCTGTTCTCTTGGCCGTGCCTATAAGCTCCCCGTAATATTATATCGTACAGTGCCTCTTGGCTCCGACTCGGGGGGGCCCCACGGAAAGCGATCGCCCGTGCACACCGAGCAGTAGTGGTCCCCCTGGCTTTTATCCCTCCTATGACGCTGAGACGAGCTTTTTTTTTTTATTTTATTTTCACGCCGTTTTTTACTTTATTTATTTTTCGGGACTCATCGATGGTTGCCTTTATTACAATTTTTCCTTCTTTTTTTTTGGGTACATTGCACCGTGAAGATTCCCGTATTTGTGCGGTTTCCCGTAGTTTCAGGGGTACAAAAGTTACCTACATCGTAAATGACTTTCGATGACGCGTACTGGGTTTTTCACACACCAAATGCTCAAGGGCACACCTGAACCGACGCAAGCAACTATGTCTCCAACAATCGGCCGTACCAAAGACATGTCAAAGATAACGCGGCAGCTTCTCAAGAATATACCTATACTTACATGTTTTTCGAATCATACATACATTCCGGAAATTTAAACGTTTTAGCTTTTTAGCCTTCGAAGGGTAGCAAGTAGCTGCTGGAGCGTTAGCTTTCAGCAAATAAATCCCTCGCAATGTTTACAATCGTTGAATGTACCTTCAAGTTTATACTGTTACGGTGTATGGATACAAATCTTAATTTTTACAATTCACGCAACTTTGATGATTTGTTGAGTAAAAACTAGAGTTTTTACAAAATACATGGCACGACAACGCATTCCTCGCCAAAAGCGAAGAAATAGCACAAAAAGAGGAAGAATCACCGATGGACGGATTATCACGCGCGTTCTATATATGTATATATGACACGGTTGCAGGCCGCACACAGCAGCTACATATTATACACTTGCGCAGAAAGAGAGAAAACTGGGAGCCAGGCAACGGAGCAGAGGCGTCGTGGCTCTATTTATAGAGAAATTTTGTCGAGTTTTGCGCTAACTCGCGTGGCGGTGTATACGTATCCCACTCCGGGCTCTTTATTTTCATTTCGGA
The DNA here is from genome assembly GCF_000648655.2 of Copidosoma floridanum. The sequence continues at coordinate 1,044,430 of NW_019379485.1, forward strand.
AACTCACGCGCGCCCCGGTCTTTTCCCCCGACTCGCTGGATATAACATATAAATGTATACATGTATGTCTGCCGAGATGGTACGCGCGGCTCTTTGGTTTGTCCGACGAGCCACTTTGTACCGCGTGTTTAAAAAAGCACACGGTGTCGCGCCCGAGCTTTCGGACGATCGGGAGAGCTTGCAAGGACTGTGTGTGTCGTACGCGAGGGATTTTTAACGATTTTTCTTACTTTGCCACTTTATGTACACGTGCACCCATGAAGTGATTATAAAGTAATCCACCCATCTATACAGTTTGTCTCAAACTGAGGTATATGCAATAGAAAAAAAAAATTACCTTATATTATAGTACGCCGTAAATTGCAAGTACTGAGTTGTGCTCATAGGTTATTTTTACAATATTTCGCACGGTGTTTTTTTTACCACTCAAATAAGGAGGAAAAATTTCCTAAGAAGTACACTTTCGATTAACAGTTCCCAAACACATTAGTTTCATTTTTTGATTTTTTTTCCCCATTCGAAAAGATGATACGACGCGAACAACTGATGTGCGCACAAAAACGAGAAGTAAAAAGTATAAGGGCCCCTCCTCGGTGTGTACATCGATAAATCAAGGATTTTCCTCTCCCCTCCGACTGTTTCATCCCCTATACCATATAATATATACCCGTGGTGGTGCAGCTTCTAAGCCTCATCACCATCTCTTTTGGCCGATCTCGTTCCACCGTGCACATAATATGTACGTATACTCCATGTCGCATATTATACACTGTATAGGTATAGTACTAGTAGGTATAACATGAAACAAAAGGGAGGCCCCTCGCTGAAAATGTGTATACTTACTACATGTATATGTATAACGGGCCCCGGCCGCGATGACGACAACGAGTTTTTGCCCTCTCGCCCTTCCTTCCCTCCCTCCGTCCTCTCGCTTCCCCTGCAGCCTTTTAAGCCACGTACGTGTGCTGCACAAAATAGTACCCGCGTTCACGTATGGTACATATTTATTATGTATATGTGCAGCATTGTACAGGACAGAATAAGGGAGGGCACCACCGGTTTTTCTGCACCGACCCGCAGCTGCTGTCGGACCCGACTTTGGGGGACCTAACGACGGTGAACCTACACACGTACAATATATATGCATCACCTCTTCTCCGATCACTGTGTTGATACATACATATGTATATATACATTGGTTACCAACAGCAGCTCCCTCCTCTTTCTCTCCTTTGGGCTCGTCGCCACGGGGTGTTGGAGCGGAGGGGCAAAGGGCCTCATGTAGCCCTTTTTTTTTTCCCTCACTCTCAAGTGCACCAAACATTTTTGAATTTTTCAGACGTTGAACAGTAAATTTGGCCTCTCCCTACTTCATTGTCGTGTGTATGTTTTTTGGGCATCATCGGTATAATTAAATGTTACGCGCGATTAATCGTACAAGTTTTTTCATGGCTCGAGAGGCTCGTATATAGGTGTGAGTATGAGTGTAGAGTACGTTCTCACGTCTTTGGGACGGATTTGTTCATCCCTCAAAATACACCGCAGTAAAAACCTTGACCTTTTACTTCACCTTCCTAAAAATTTGCGTAAAAAAAAAAAAAAAAATCGCACAAAAAAATCCTTGGATAAACAAATACCGATTATATTTCAGGGGTTGTTGGTGATTGTTAAAAATCGGCACCGCATTCGATTCATCGCGATTGCACAGAATTTCCAAAATGAGCGCCAACTCGGGTAATATTCTACCGCCATGAGTTCGAGTGAAAGCTACCTGTTACGGTATTGTACAAGTTTAGAGATGGGCTCCGCTAAAGCAGGTATACAGAAACAGTGCCCGAGGTCCACATCGTATACTTCTCGAAAAACAATACCAGTACCAGCATTCGTGACAGCGTCGAAAGGTTGCCCTTCGCTACGTGTTGGATCATTTCGTACACAAGTATAGGTAGTACATATGTATATACAACCAGCCGGCAGATGCAGCCATGTCACGTCTGCACGATGGACCGTAAACTAGAGACTCTATACATTACATCCATATAGGCAAATACACATACACACACACACATATATATATATATTAGCCACCCGAGAGTCATGAGTTAGGGGCGCAGCCAAAAAAGCGCGGGCCTTTTGCACGTACTCTTGCGACCGCTACCGCATATCCCCACTGCAGAGAGCGTAAGCCGGTCAAACAACCCAAGGGGCCCATTTGGAGGGTTTGCGCGCGCCGGTGACTACGTACACTGTGTATACCGTTGCGAGGCGCACAATGGGACCCCAGGTGAGCGGTAAAAGCGAGGGTAAAAGCATAAAAGATACGGAGAGAGGGTGTGTACGTGCCTGCTTATACATACACACACGCGCGCACGCACACACAACCGTACAGATGTTTATGTAGGTTACACGCAGAGTGAAAGACAGAGAGGGAGACAAGAGTTTTGGCCTCCCCTGAAACTCTCGCGAGTCAAACCCCACTGCGACAGAGAGATGGGCTGTAACGGTTGAGCGTATGAGGCACGCAGGGTTGGAAAACGCTGCAACTCATTGTGCTATGTATATTACCCATACGGCGTGCAGCAGTTTTCTATTTCCTTTCTCCAGTCAATGACCTCGAATTTTCTGTGCCCTCCCCTCCTCCTGCCCTTCGTCATCTCTCTTTCCCTGCAGTTGTCGGTGGTGTAAAAATGACGGGGGGACCGAGCGCGTTGCAGAAAAGCAATTTTGAAAACGCGAGGGTGCACGAGGGGCGAGAAAATTCGATGCTGCGCCACGCGTGAAACTATATACATACATATACGAATGTGTGCCCCGTGTGTGTCTATATTACTATTATTTATAAAATAAGGGTCGATTGCCCGATTCCCCTTTTTTCGCTCTCTTCCATATAGTTCCTTGTATCCCATACATTTGTCATACTCGTATTTAATGTGTTACTATCTCTCCTTTTTCCTCCCTTTGTCTCCTTTTGCGTGCTGTGCGACGATAGTTGGGTAATTTTCAGCTAAGAATTTTTCACGGACTTTTCGAGCCATTGATAAAATACTGCAATGGTTAAAAGACCTCCAAGTCTGCATCTTAAGTCGCATGGAGTTCTTTGAGAGTCTCTGGTGGATTTTCAAGTTTTTTTTTTTTTTTTGAAAATGGCAAGAGCCTCGAGACTCTTGCGATTTTGCGGTAAAAATCGAGGACTTTGCGTTTGTCAAGAGAATGTATCGGAAAAATAAACACCGCATTTCCTCTGTTTTCAGATCGACGAGCGCAAAACAAAAGGCCTATAGCAGCTCGTAGTACCACCTCGCGAGTGCTACGACTCGGCGCTAAGCAGTAGCAGTGAATAATCAGCCAACAACAGAGAGCTGGAGGCAAGCATCGCGTACGGCCGAGGCGGCGAAATAGGCAGCGAACTGTTGAGGATGCTGATGCCGAGCGCCGCGGGCCTGGCTCCCAATCCCGAGGACCTGGTCACGGGCCTGGGCGCCCTGGCCGGTGCCACGCCTCAGCAGAAGGACACCACGTGGACGAAGCTCTTCGTCGGTGGGCTACCCTACCACACGACCGACAAGAGCCTCAGGGAGCACTTCAACGTTTACGGCGACATTGAGGAGGCAGTCGTCATTACCGATCGGCAGACCGGCAAGAGCAGGGGATATGGATTCGTAAGTTGGTTCATGCTCTCAATGGTTTTTTACTCTATTGGCGTTTTTTTTTTTTTCTTTCTTCCTCCTTTCGTGTTTTTTTTTTTTTTTTCACGTTTTTTTCCAGTGGTTGAACGATTTTTGGGTTGGTACAAGGATGTTTTCTTTTTGTTTCCGAGTGGGCTTTTGTCGTTTTATTTTTTGTTTTTGATGTGGTATAGACTCGGAGATTAATTTATTGTTGTTGTCTTCTCTTTTCTTTTTAGTTGAGACTTTTATCAGTATATTTTGAGGTTTTTTCTTTTTTTTTTTTTTTTTTTTTTTTCCTACTCATGCTTTATTTGTTGTTGAAAGTTGTGCGACTCTTTGTCGATTATTGGTGTCACGATTGTTAATGATTCCCATTAATTTACATGTTTTCCTGTTACTTCCCTGGATTGTTTAACTTTTTTTTTTTTTTTTTATTCGCGGTCCCACTCATTTTTCCCCACTTGTATACATTGACGTACGCTTGCATTGCCTCGTAGAGCTCAATCGCGGAAGGAAAAAGATAAAAAAAATTATACCTGTGCAAATGAGCCTAGCTGTGGTAAACAATCTACAACTTTAAATTTGACTCGCGTGAGGAGGATACGAAAGGGAAGCCAACCTGTTTGCAGATACCTTCTTATCGCTGTAGCGAGGGGACTTTTTACGCTTCTGTTGTGATGATGATAATACCGGTCGTAAAGGCTTTGAACGTGAGAAAGCATTCGCACACACATGTGTTTTCGTTGTACCAGTCGATGTGTATTTTTTTTTCTCGCGCAAACTATACGTTATTTTGTTAAAAAAGAAAAATTCAATTATGAATAAACATCGATAAGGGAGATATAAGTATACATAACAAGAGTAGTAAAACGATGGCTGAGAGTATGAGGAGTGTGTCGTTAATAAAGCGATGCCCTTCTGGTTGTGTGCAATCCAGGTGATCATGGGTGACAGGCCAGCAGCGGAGCGAGCCTGTAAGGACCCGAACCCCATAATCGACGGCCGCAAGGCTAACGTCAATCTGGCGATACTCGGCGCCAAGCCTCGTGGCAACCTACAAACGGGTGAGTTTACCTTTTGTTTTTTTTTTACCAATTTACTAACTCTTTTTTTTTTCTCTCCCTCTCTCTCTCTCTCTCTCAAAGCTCGTACATCTTTCCATCAGCTTCGACGCCTGGGATCACTTTCGTCAATAAATTTTCTCGGGTGTCGAAGCTTGGATGGTATTGTTTCGAGTTTGTTTGCTCTGGAGTGAAAAAATTGATATCTTGGCATGTTTACGTAGACGATTTTTATCACGTTTGAAGAGTTCAGACGATCAATTCGATTTCATCAAATAAATCAATAAATAATGTTTGTCCACGTGGATCGGATGGTAGCGGGGGAGACAGGTTTTTGACCCTACTACTATGGGATTTTTGCACCTTGTCTTACGAGCACCTTCAGCTTCACGAAAAACATTAAATATAAACAAACAAATATACGACAAGTATATCTCTGTACGAAACTTTTTTTTTTATTTGATGAAACTCTTACGTTTTGCACATGTTGATGATTTTACGCTAAAAGTAACGATACTAAGGAGGACTAATAATTTATTTACCGTTGTTGAATTTGTGTTTGTGTTTGTGTGTGCGAGTATATGATATTACAACAGGTGCTTAGCATTTTATCTTTTGTCGCTTCGAGCTTTGAAAAAACATTTTGCGTTCTACTTTTGCATCCATTGTCACGTTTATTTTCATCTTTTTTACGTTTGCACAAACGTCAATGCGAGGACTTATTGCCTCGAATCGTATATACACGTTGACCGTTGGATGACAAATGGTCAAAGGCCGATCCAAATCAGAGTAATAATTAACACCATGTGCCAGAAGTATCGAAACAGACACAGCGATACTGTATGGACGGCAGAGGATGTAAATTTAGAAACTACTTTGTGAAACGCGACTGAGTAAACAACCATTAAGAAAAACTCCAATAAGCCACGAAACCTGCACCTAAAACCATCGGTTGGAGCTTAAAGTATAAAAATATGGTCCCTCGCAAGGCGGGAGGGTTTCCGAAATTCTCGACGTTTCGAAAAACTCTCGTGTATCAAAACACGACTATACTACAACGAGACTGTCAAACGCGGAAAATAAAATCATCAAAAGAAACGCGAGATTTACGAACGCGGGACGAGTTGTACCTAAAAACGCCCTCGTTATTTCTGATGGATCGATCGGTAGAGCAGCTGTTGCCACTCGATGTCGCTGTTGCGTTTGAGGTTTTATTTAAAAAGTCGCCCACACGTTTGATCAAACGACTGCCAAAATGGCCATTAGTGCTTGCGCGACCTGTCGGATGTATGTGCACATTATAATCTTTTATTTTCGACTGTCACCGAAAGACGCGCCATGACGATTATTGCAACGCGTCGTCGATGCAACGTCGAATATCTTTGCTCTCGGAAGATCGATTTCCAAGTTTATAGCGTGCAACGACAAAGAACAAAGAACTTTGGTAAAAAAAGCTCCGGAGTTGCAAGTAAGCGTATTTCGGTCCTAAAGTCACGGGCGCGTAACGGTGAGTCGCGTCGCGCTAAAATACAGCAATGCGCAATGAATTTCGCGAGCCGTTTTTCCACCCCCCCCCCCCTGGGCGGGACTCGGGCCAAAATACTGTTTCTCTGTCGCTTGCGCGTCTTCTTCTTGCGCTTTTTTATACCGAAGCACTGCTGTGCCGCGATGTTGTTTCGTTTTGTCTGCTTCGCGGCGCTGTTTTCGCCCTTAGTTCTAAAATTGCACGCTCGGCTCTCATCCGTACTTATATACCATATGTTATCATTATTATTATTACGCGTAGCGCACTTTGGCCATGCATGACTGGAGTATCTTTTCAGCGTGTTTCGGAAGGTGTTTTTATTCTTACAGAGATTACCTTTGGAGCATTGATTCATTGGCAGGTCGAGTGTCGTTGATCGGGAGGTTTTTTTGTTTTTACTTAAAATCGTTTATCGAGCATTGTATTTTTTTCATGATAACATTCTCTTTCGTACAGTATACTTTATGCATCGGAAAACAAATGTAGGCCCAAACATGTCACGTGCTTTTTAACAAAAAATCTAATTTTTAATTAGCGTAAATATCTGAAAAGGAAGCTTCACTTGATCCTTGTAGAATATTTTTGTACGTACAATAAATTGGGACGATCATTCGAGGATAATATGAAATGACCATTGAGGTTAGCGTTGAAAATCAATCATAAGAATAATTTTCATCAGTTAAAAATATTTTCTTCCGTATTGAAATGACAAATGACAGCAGATAAACAATAGTTGTTGCCCGTTGAAAGAACGATGTACGATATTGGTGAGGCGAGAGATGTGTAAATCGATACTTGAGCACACTATGAGAGCGTTAAAAACAAATAATTAAAACAAATGCTCCAAGAGCGAACTGCATGCAATGATTTTCTTTGTTATTTTCATTTGCAGCCTTCCCGTTTGCCGCTGGCATTCGCGCCGGATATCCCACAGTTCTACCAGGACAGTACGGGTGAGTCTCTTTTACGAAGAAACAGAACAAATGACATTATTTTTATATTTACTTTTTTTTTTTTTTTTTTTTTTTTTTTTTTTTTCTTACACCGCGCGCTCGAGAAGAGAGCGTGCTAGGAGTGCGCTTGTATGCTCAAGTGGAAGAACTGAGCCTCGTTTTTTTTTCTTTTTTCATTTTATTTGATGGAGATAACGGAACATCATAGAAGAAGCCACGCGTGTCTTTTTTTTCTCCTNGTACATTATTTATGTTTTACCTATGAATATTCGTACACGTACATGTGTTTATGTATTTAAATATTTTAAAACTTTATTCCCTACATGAATTTCTTATCTTTTTTTCATGAACTAAACATCAGCGCTCACAATTTTCATTTGTATATATTTCTGCATTTTATTTTGAGAATTACTGGCACAACAGTGCAAAAAAAAAAAAAAAAAATCAATCACTAGAGGTAGTAAAAATTATTGTGGAGTCTTGATTAGAAAAATCTCACAAATGTGTATCATGTATGACATTTCAGCATCCTGATGAATCTCGGGAGGCGCGTTACCTGAAAGAGCTCTAGCAAAGCCAGATTAATTAAAAGTGATATCAGGCTGGTGTGATGAGCGCAATAAAATGAGAATAAAAAAAAAGAAAGAGAGAAAGAAAGAATAAGACAAAAGTGTTGACAAAAGAAAAAGTGAGGGCGGGGAGAGGGAGAGGATAATGTCGCGGCACACGCACACGTAATACGAAGCCAAGAAGTACCTACGTACGAATACGTCACAATATTTATGTATTTTTTACTCTCCGTGTTTTTGTAATATGCCTTACTTTTTTTTTACTCTTTTTCGTTTTATTATTATTGCAGTTTCTTTACTAGTTGTGAGAGAATCGTGGTTTATAGTTTTTTTTTGGTTGTGTTTTTTGTTCATTTATTCGTTTTTTTTTCTTTTTTGTTCACGTTGTTTACTATTTTCTTATTTTTTTATTATTTTTTTTTTACATGAAGTGGTGGTTGATTGATACGTAATTCGACTACTACGATAACTCGTATACTTGACTTTTTGAAATGATTGACATGCTGTTGAGAGACTTTGAATTTGTTTGTTTCTATTTTGTTGAAAACTGTTTCTTTTTTTTCATGTTTTTCTTTTCTTGATCTTCTGTTACCTTTTTATCTGAAATTTTTATCTTACGTTTTACTGTTCGTTGTTCATATGTCACATTATTATTATTTATTTGATCAATCTTTCTAATACTACAATAACGATTTAACAATAATAGTAATGAATTAATGGCAGTAATAATAATATTATTAATAAATTTGATTAACAAAGGCGGCCTTGTATTAACGGGGTTGGGAAACTTTTTATGCGTAACAACGTAGATGTATTTGAAAAAAAAAAAAAAAAATTTATCACCTGCTGTGTCAATAACCAATCGATCATTGGCGTCTGTATCGCTGAAGTATACATATATAATATCATTGTTTTACAAAACTCAAGGGCCGTCAAAAGTATACAATTTCATGAGACGTACAACTTTTATCACGTAACATATCCGACGAGAACATACAATTATGGCGACACCCTTAAATTTTGGAAAGCAATTACCTCTCCATTTATTACTTTACAACTTTATCTGTCGTACGGAGTCTTTTTTGCCTACTGTAATCATCATCATCATCTGCTACTCTCTCTCTCTGATTATCAATAACCTCACTAGTACTTGTTACGTATATTTTAAAAATTTATTTTCCATCTACCATGTGTATTCACTACTTTTGTCACTTGCATCACGAACTATTATACTATACTCACGTATTTTTTTTTGTTTTTGTTTTTTTTTCATTAGATATACCTAATGTATACCATGCGTGTCACACATCAGTAGTAATCATTCGCTTTTTTTTGTCACGTAGAGTGCTTCGACGGATTGTTTGTGTGTGTGTGAGTTTGGTTTTTTTTTTTTTTTAATTTTACAAGTGTATACACACCACACGCTGCATCTCACGGGCATCTCGTTATACCCCACCCCTTCGTGTCCATATCTGCCTGTCAGAGCCCACGTCGACGCAACAAGAGGACGTAAGAGAGCGCGTATAGCTCTTGCCTTTGCTCGTACTTATCGAGAGTCTAGACTTTTTTCTCCTTTTGATTTGTTTCGATATAGGTATACCCGTACATCGGGGCAACGGACCTCACCGAATTAGAAACATCGCAGACCCACATGCACCCGCAAAGAGAGAGGGATGAGTGGCATCGCCTGTACTTACGGGGACGATAGCGCCGGTGCATTAATTTTTCAGTGCGCGCCTGTCCCTCTCCTTCGGCCCGCCGCCGGCCCGGATCGATTTTATCGCCGAGCTTTCCTTTTTTGCTTCCTCCCCTACGGGCCACCACTTTCGACGCGTGCCCCCCCGACTTCTATACCCTTTCTCCAACTTGTTTCCTATTTTCTTCGCTACTTTCTTTCCCCCTCTTTTGGGGGGGTTTTTTTTGTTTGCAATCATTGGGGACCCTCATAACTTTGTTTGCGAACAGTAGGTCACGGGGTGGGTTTTTTTTTTTTCTCTTCCAGAACACCCCGACAATGATCGAAATTGCACTGATATTTTATTCAAACAAAAAATTGGTTCGACAATCGATACGGTGCATTTGGTGAGGTGTAACTTTGAACCAGTTTCTCGCTTTTTTCCACCGAGAGATCGATGCGACAACGTCCCAGTAACGAATTATCGCAATTGCATGTTTTCGTAAAAACACGAGTGGACGAGTAAAACGAAATTTTTCGCGTTCATCCCTCGATTGCCGATCTCAAAAATCGAGGAATAAATGAATACGACAAGCAGATAAAAGAACAAGCCGGCCTGATGAGGAGAAAAGCGATCGATCGATCGGGCGCACGTATGAATTTTATACACGTGTACATATACATATATATACATCGGCATTGTGACCTACAAAAGTGTGTCCGAGGCGCTTCTCGTGCACACACATGCTCGTATGAATTCGTCGCCGCGACAGAGCCAATAGCTATATTTCCCTTGGCGTGTACGTACGCCCCCGCCCCCTTGCTTTACTTCCCCATACCTGTGCTACGCGTGGCCACGAACATAATTCGAGGTGGGCGAGATAAGGCTAACCATTAATGATTAATAATAACCGGTGCTGTGTGTGTGTGTGTGTGTGTGCGTGTTCGGGTGAAAGGCTTCAAATGTACCCTCATTTGTGTGTACTCGTTGGTGTCGCTCTTGGTGTTGTAATTTTCTTTATTTAACTACTTTTCTTTTTTTATTGGTGTTGTACGTTTTTGTTTTTTTTACTTTCTTGGTAACACTAATGGGTCAGTGTGCAATGGAATCGCACCTCTGGGTAGGCTATACTCTATCCGTTTGAAACACCCCTTCGGGCAAATAATTTTACCTCTGATCCAAAGTTTAGTTGGGGAAAAAAAAAAAAAAAAAAAGAATCCTCCAGTCTAATCCGAGTAGCCGAGTACACCCACGCGTGTAGGTTCAGGTAAAATAAAAGCCTCGAGCGAGTGTCTCTGGAATGATCGCGTAAATTTTTTTTTTATAGGTGAAAAGGTAAGCACTCGGCGATTCTAGTAAAATACCAACATCCGAAACAGCTGTGTACAGAGCGTGCGAGCTCAACGAACCCAGCCCTGGTAACAGACGTATGATCCCCCTGCTTTTCGGAAGAGGCACATCGGAGGCTCCAACAAAAATAACGCCGCGCGCCAGCATAAATCAGTCCCCCTCCGTTTGCTCGTACGAGAAAAGCAACCAAAAGAGACGGAAACGAAAGAAAGAGAACGGGAAATCCCTCCCGCGTGACAAATAAAAAAAAAAAACACATCGCGAGTCTCTCATCTATATGGTGTCCCCCCGCAAGCTCATTAGGGCACGAAATCGGCACGGCGACTTTGAGGGCGTGAATTATTAATAAGTGCGAGACAGTGGGCTCGTTTAGTTTTGCGCAAAAAGGCCCTCAAAGATATCGAGAGATCGGCGTAGTAACTCAACACGGGCCGAGGAGTGTATAGGTTTAACATCTCCGGCATCACGGCAAAAGTCTCGCGAGAGGATGAGGCTCTTTATCTGGCTTCGGTCCAGCTATGCCGAGGCTTTATTTAGCCGCCACCTGTCCCTGCCGTGTCAAGCTCTCTCTCTCTCTCGGGATACTCTGCTTCGTTTTTTTTTTTTTTTTTTTTTTTCTTACACCGCGCGCTCGAGAAGAGAGCGTGCTAGGAGTGCGCTTGTATGCTCAAGTGGAAGAACTGAGCCTCGTTTTTTTTTCTTTTTTCATTTTATTTGATGGAGATAACGGAACATCATAGAAGAAGCCACGCGTGTCTTTTTTTTCTCCTCAATTTATGTTCAATTTGCAAGAGACACCTGACTTTGGTTTACCCACGGGTAATATGTAACAGCGCGACACCACCTGCGAGTATTTCGAAACGTGCCGCGGGGGATGGAAGGGTCGCAACAATGCCCGACCGAAAATAATAAAAGTTTCGTCATTCCGCGCAACGAGACAAACACGCGGGTGTATATACAGCACGCAGTGGCCAATCGATCTGATCTTGTCCTTGGCGATGCCCGTATACACGAGAGCGGAGCCGAGCCAAAATCTTCCGACGCGGGTATCGAAGCTATAAAGAACATGCGCGCCCGGGTCTCGATCAACTGCCAAAGTGACCATACAGAAGAATACGTTTTATATTTGTTTACTGCGCTCACGTTTTTGCCTTTGGCTTATTTCCCCCCCCCCCCCAAACCCTCCCGGTTTGGCTAGGAAAATACCGATCACTTTGTTCTATCTTTCAGCTATGGTCGTAAAAAAAAAAAAAAATAAATAAATAAATAAAACTCGATCGTTTAATTATTTTAATCGCTCGAAACACCGAATAAAAGCTACCTTCCGCGAGGCCGCCGTACATTATCTCGGCGCCTTATCTCGATTTCTCTCCTCTACGGCCTTGGTCCCCGATGTAAATGTATATTTGCACCTCATTAAAATACATCAACACGTAAGGTGAAAAAAAAAAGAAGCATCAATTTGAAGCGGTGCGGATATTACAATTGGAATAACTGTCGATTGAAACGAAAAGACGCGTAATTATCGTTGCCGTGTAAAACGAAATGGTGGTGGTGAAGGTCGGGCGCGAGATATAATAGGCGAGAGAGGGAAATCGCGAGCAGCTTATCTGCGAGGCCGCTGGAGGAGGAGGAGGAGGAGGAAGAGGGTGTGAACGCTGGGTCGACACGAGAGAGGGTCGATTGGAGGGCCCGTGGGGAGGGATAGGGGGCGTAGGAAGCCGCCCGGCGAGCGCCCGGATTGGCGGATCATCCCATTGGATTATCCTCGCGCGCCGGCGCACCTCCGCAAGCCCTGCGACACGCCGACGCGAAAGCTCATCGTCATCCCGCGAGCTGCCCTCCCGTGTGTATGTATATGTGACGCGTACCCTCGCCATTACCTCGCTGAACTGTGTTTGCAGCGCGCGAAAAAGGAGAGGGAGGGAGATTTTTGGGGGTGCCATTTGTTCGCCCGGATTTCTCGCGGTGATCCGCCATGGGTGCGATGAACGGGTACCGCAAGCTCGAGTTGTTGGGGAGCTTTTTGTTTCTTTTGTGCGGTACTTGTTTGTCGTTTCACGACAATTTTATGAAATTGAATGGCAAAAGGGAGCTTTTGTTTCAGCGAACAAGATCGAGCTTGCACGTCGATTCGAAGTAATGAAAAAATGGCCATTATATCCCATGTATATAAATACCCGTTGGCCGATATGCTCGTACCTTCTATTCATTATCGGAGTGCTATTCAGCGCGCAATCCACTTACAGAGAGGGAAACGCGATTGTAGGGGAAAAAAAAAGAAAGTCACGCGTGAACGATGGAAAAAAAAAAGACATCGGTGACACCTCATCCACGCAAATGCGCTTAAATTACGGTACGAGGTATGCCTACGTAGCGATTACCAGCGACAATGTCACTTTAGGCGCTTGTAAAAATTGTACACGGGGGGAAGGGATGAGCGTATAGGAACTGTACACCCACACCACTGGAACACGCGTGTGTGCTTTCTAATCGCGTAATAATTTATCAGCCGCGCGCAGGTGTGCTCGTCGCTGTCGGGACACACCGTACACGCGAAAGTACCGCCGAGTCACCCTCGAGGACAACGAGGCGAAAGGGGAAGAGCAGGTCGTGTTTTTTTTTGTTGTACATCGATGGAAATTTCCATGGATTATTATATTTATTTTACAGCACGATCCGCGTCAATTGTCAGGTGAAACGTCTTACCAAGATCTCCTCTTCGTTTAGCGGCCCGAAGCCGAAAAGCCCGCGACTCCTCTGGCGAACAAAATAAAATTAACTTCCGAAGCGGACTGTAGCGGCTGGTAGCTGTACAGCACGCGTTCGCAGAAAAGCCTAATGGGTCGCGCCGAGCGAGCCTATATTGAGTAGACGGGCACGGGTGAATTAGCAGCTCGGCTGTCGTCCTTACTCGCGGGGACGGCTCCCTGGAAAAAAAAGGGGTCGCGCTCGGTGGGACACGCGCTCGCGCGAGCACGAGATCGTTATCGAGGCTATAGCCGCAAGTGCTCCCGCGGTCACTTTGCGACGGAAATTGAGGGGTGACGGCCTAGTAGGAAGGAAGGAAGGAAACAACTCGACGACGATGACCCTTGGGGCTGGGAAATCGGCAATACATCGGAGCTTTGATTTCCCGATAAGGATAGGCGTGCGCGTGTTGTTATTACGCCGTGACGCATATTTGTCAGTTATACGGCTCATACACGTGCATTGAAAAAAAAAAGTAAGCTTTTGCCGATTGGTATCGCGTTCGTATAAGCCGAATGGCTGATAGTATCCATCGATACACGCGAGCGATTTTCGTGTCCGGGTAGAGCACATATATAGTGGCGGGAAATCGAATGAAGTATGCAAAAACGGTGGGTGGGTGGATGTATGAACGTATGTGTATACGTAATGGGGAGCCCAGCTCGGCCGGGGAGTGTAACCTTCGAAAGACCGCGGAGACACGCGAGCCATCCATAATGCAGACGACGAGCGCCAAGATGCAACGGAAAGATAAATTCGATCGGAGGAGGAGGAGGAGGTGGAACGGGACACGCGTGTGCATCGGAAGGATAAACGGGAATTTTGCTGCTAGAAGTTTTTTTTCCTTTTACATTTATTATCCATCGGTTTAAGGTATTGCCCTTTGATTCTGTAGATTTTCCAAACGCCGACTCGTAACAGTTCCAGAGTTTTGGGAAAAATCGGTATGGTTTTAGAGAAACAGTTAACGTATCGGCAAGTGCGGCCAAGCTCATTGACCGATCGGTTGATCTAAAAAGAAAACTCCCGAAATTTTGTGGTCCGACAGTACGAGTAACACACTCGAGGTCGCAGGATATGAAAAAAGAGGTAGAAAAAAACAGAACATCACGTGTGTGCGAGCCCATCGTGTGTCCGAGCATCGTGGTATCGATTGAAGCCTGGCTACGGCCAGCGGGTAACCCGCGCTAGTTCGTCCGCGCGATCGATTCACTCGCTGACCAGAAATGGACACGACGACGCGAGACACAAAGAGTTCAGGGCTATTTTCCCGGGAAAATCGGTTACCCGTACGTGCGTCCTGCGCTAGATTGTAGGTGAGTGCATGGCCGTTGAGATGGGAAACGTCAAACACGCCCGCGCGACATGAGGTTGACAATTTTTTTTTTTTTTTTAGATATCGATTGGTGACTGGCAAGTGTTTGCTCGGTAATTGTTGCGATGAGTGAAAAGCGCTTCCGAAAGGGTCGAGCGATCGGGGGTTCGGATAGACACACACGCGTCGTGTGGTTCTGTTTTTGGAAATCGTACCATTCATCTTTTTTTTCTTTGTTTTTTTTTTGTTTTTTATCATTTCCATCATATTGGATGGGCGGCTAACGTGCAAGCTCACCTAACGCTGTCTAATATTTAATGCGTAGAATATCATTTGCGATAGTTGAATGTATTTGTGTTAACGTTTGAAATGGCGTTTTTACACAAAATCCATGGCCACTTGTAACTGGTTAACTTGTAGCTTGTGCTCGTTGTTACCAGATATTAATTATAATTAACCCTTTTATTTAAATGTTTTCTAACAAGTAATTGAATTACCTTACGGGGTATCCCCAAAAATGAACGAAACTTGCCCTGTAATCCAAATAACAAAAAAAAAAAAAAAAAAAAATGGATACCAAGAGGTTGCCAGAGGGTACCAGCATAAAAGACCCTTAAAGTGCACACAAGTGTTTACTGGAATTATACATTTTGGTCCTGCCTGTTGTAATATTTATCGCGATTTGAAGGTACTAACGTTGGTGTTAGATAATCGTGTGCCGTGTGCCGTGTGCCGACAAGTATTTATATTCATGCAGTACCTACACGTTTGTCGTTGGTTTGCTGTTTCTTGGTTTCTTTTCTTTTTTGTTTCTTCTTTTTTTTCTCCTTTTTTTCTTTGGTACTTTTAATTTCTGTTATTTGGCGACTTATTCGGACTTCTTTGATTGTTTTGTAACTCGCCTATCACTCAGTGTTTTTTATTTTTATTTTTTTTTACTGATAATTTCTTTTTTTGCCATTTTTTTTCCTTTTTTTCTTTGGTTCTTTTAAAAATAAAACATGCAAAGGAGCGTCGATCGCTCGGCCGATTTCCACAGTCAAGCTTAAACCTAGTTGCGCTTTGGTGTAATAACACGCATTTCCCGTCCCTTTCCCACCTTTAATTTCCCTCGCGTGGCTCCCTTCTGCTTGAACAATGTACAGTAAATTGTGGTTTGCACAAAAAGACACTTTTACCAGAGAAATGATCCCAATAAAAAATGATGTGTTTTCACTGGAAGACTTGGTGAAATCCGGCCACGATCGACACATCCCTCGCATCGCTCTTTCACTAAAACCCACGTGCTCTGTTAATTGTTGGGGATGGACATTGTTGAAAATGTTGACAAAATTAAAGAAAAAAATAAATAAAAAGAAAAATAAATGTCCACTCAACATCAATTCATAGAGATCATCATGAGCCCTGAAACCCTTTTTCCCCCACGTAAAACAAGATGAAACAACGAAGCCACATCCTTTAACGAGGCACTTTGTGAATTCAACGACGTCGACCTCGGGTGTTGTTATTTTCCAGAGTTCCACCGGGCTACGTGTACCAGACACCCTACCTCGCGGCAGCGGCCCCGGGTAGCCTGGTGTCCCTGCCCTCGGCCACCCAGTTGAGCCACGCAGCCGCCGTAGCCGCGGCCTCCCAGTTCTACGAGTACCACAACGCAGCCGCCGCAGCGGCCACCTACCCGACGACCTCGTACAACTTCGCCGAGGCGTACCCGTACACGAGCGCAGCGGCAGCCGGTATGTCCCCCCTGAAGGTGGCAGCCAAGGCGCCCGAGCCCGCCCAGCTGATCAACCACGCTGGCCCGGTCAGATTGTCCGGGCCTCAGGCTCACCTCCACCACCACCACTACCAGCAGCAGCAGCACCAACAGCATCAACAGCAGCAACAGCAACAACACCACCAGAGCAACGGCAGCCCGAACGCCCTGCTCATGCACCACCGGCTCGAGAAGACGCTCTTGCCGCAGGCGTGTCTTCTGCCATCCGTGCTGCGCGGCAACGGTAGCACACACTATAGCCAGCTCTATCTCTAACTCTATTCTATCGCGTATACATATTTATTATTTATTTTCTCTCCTCTTTTTTTTTTTTTTTTCGTTTATTTATTGACACTTTTTTTTTTTTTTTTTTTTTTTTTTTTTTTTTTTTTTTTTTTTTTTTTTTTCTCCACGCGACGTTTACTTACGGAGTCGACGGTTTCTTCTTTTTCCTTATTCGGTACACTTGCTCCGCTGTAGCTTGGTAGCTTTATAGTTTTCGAGACAAATGCCAAATACAATCTTTCTACACAACAAGACGACGTTTGTGGGGTTACTTTTTTTTTTTTTTTTTTTTTTCCAGTGAAAAATCGCCCAAACAACTCAAAAACGCAGAAACTTTTTTAGAATCTTATTCGTAATTTGGGCCGTTTTTTACTAATTTAATAAATTCTCGATTCTTACGAGAATCGGCCTTTTGTACATGCTCAAAGATTCCTGGGATATTGTGTTTTTCCTTCTTTT
Source organism: Copidosoma floridanum (assembly GCF_000648655.2). The sequence continues at coordinate 1,061,798 of NW_019379485.1, forward strand.
GCCTGGATTTTTCTTCCATGGTTCTCGCTGTACACGGTTTTATTTTGAAAAAAATTTAGAATCAATATACCTTTTGTTCTTTTATAGTATAATTACATAAAAATGGCTCTTTTTACCGATTTAATACGTTGATGTTGAAGGAAGTTTTGAAGGGAGAGAGACCTCTTTCTTTTCTTTAGTAGCTGGATTGAATATTTACACAGAGTACCTATACCGCAATACATACATATAAAATCATTACATCACACAAGGATTGAATTTTTCAATTACATTATTTTCTTTGCATTTTTTTGGCAAAATAATTGGGTACGAAAGTTTTGTTTACCGAATCGTAAAAATAAAGGGCCATTCAAAATTATTAGTTGGTAATTTTATGTTAAGGTAATATTTTTTTTTCTGCATGCATTTTTTTGCACGGTATACAGATATCAGTAATGTTTTGCCAATATATATATAACGTTGGGAAGCATGACATGGGTGTAATTATTTTTTGCAATTTTGCAATGACATTTTTCACGTCAATTCTTAACATTTTAAACACGTATCACGCGTTGTAAAGGTTGCATTTTTATAGCGGAATAACGTTTTTTTTTTTTTTCTTTTTAAATTTTATAGTTCATTTTTGCCAAGAACTCAAGTGGCATGTGCATTTTAAAAATTCATGGAAACAAACTAAAACAGAATTTCCGAAGGAATATCTCATCTCTCCCCCTTCGCTAATTAAAAAACATTTATTATTATATACAACCACAAGCATTTGTCCCCCGACGACATAATTTTTGTATAATTTAAAATATCACCAATTTGCCATATACTTTCCACGAGCTTGTCAATCGCGTGACGCAGACACTAATACGCAAGTAGTTTCCTAAAGGACAGAAGAAAAATAAAATAAAATATATAAAGAAGACTCCGTTTTGCATGCTTAAACGAACACATGATACGTACAATTTTTTTTTTTTTTTTTTATGCGCAAAGTTCACTGCTGCGCCACACGCATTAGAATATCATATACTTATCTGCTCCTCCCGGGATCTCGCCTGCCTGGCCCTCTGTTGTTGCTGTTGTTGTTGTTGTTGTTGTGGTGGTGGTGGCGGTAAAACAAAATCTGTCTGTACAACAATTATTACTCGATGAGCTCCCCGTGGGCTCATTCTCTTATGCTGCATATGTTATATACTTTTCATATGTCCTGCTATCCGTTCTCAATGTGAAAAAAAAAAAAAAAAAAAAATTGTATAGCAACAATCACCCCTTGAAATAAATTCAGACGTAATAACCACTCTCGAACGAGAGCACGTAGGGTCTGTGATTTAGTAAATTATACACATCACATAGAGGCTGGATATGCAGGACGATTGGCGAAGAGAGGGAGAGAGAGAGTAGTTTTTTTACATTTGACAAAAAGAAATAAAGACACCGCGAAAAAAAAAAAAAAAAAAAAAACGCGATCGTATCTCGCACCTTTGCTTTGCTTCAGTTGGATACCTCTGTGTAGGTACACGCGCGCACTTTTTCGCATATTATATCGCAAAGGCTGCACGTGCTCGTGTGAACGTGTATATATTTATTTATTTTACAACTTACACACGTTTTTGTATGCGTAGACATTTATTTTCATATTATTTTCATTTACGTAGATTTAATGTTTTTTCTCATTTTCTCGATCAATGGGTTTTCCATATTTAACGTACTAATGGCATTGTTGCAATTATCGATAATAGCATTCGTAGTTTGGTTTCAATTTTTTTTTATTGTCTTCCACACCGATACGGAAGAAATTGATTCTCTCTTTGGTGCGGGATGAGGGAAAAAAAAAAAAAAACTCATCAAGCTTGTGCTCTCTATTCCTCTCGTCGTGTTTTCATTACTGTTACAATCATTACCATTATTGTGACAGTTTTCATTTGGATGGGCGACAGTAACGTGTCAATGGTACCATACACGCGAGTATGAAAATTGAAAGTTCTGTTAATCAGGTTAACGCGAGCGCGTGCGTTATGAAAAATTATTATTCCACCGGTCTGCTGATAAAAACGTTACTGTCGCTGGGTCGAAGAAAAATCCATTTCGTGTATCAATCAATGAGAAACTTTTGGCTCATTATCAACAAACGAAATTGAACGTAACTCAATTTGCTTTGCACAAATATTATAATTGGCCACTTGTGGCGCGATAAGGTGTCGCAAGAGCCACGTTGTTTCGTTTGTTCTTGTTACAATTTTTACGCTCTCGATGAAATTTTGGATTTTTCCGCGGCACCAAATGAATCGAGGAAAAAAAAAAAAAAAAAAAAAGCTCCCTCAAATAAGGGCCTCGTACTAATGACTCTCCGTTCGACCGATTTCAGCGAACGCCGCAGCAGCGAGCTACGTGACACCGTATACGTATGCGGCACTTCCCGGAGCAGCGGGTCTGCCGGCAGCAGCGACAGCCGCGGGCGCCGCCTTCCCTGGGCTTCCCTACCAGACGACGCCCCAGGAGGCGAGGCTCCAGTAAACGCGTCGACCGACCCTCCACCACCCCCTGGAAGATTCGCCACGTTCGAAGATACCTGAAGCCTCACTGTCTCCGGGAGGCTCGCTCTTCTTTCAACTTGACGAAGATGATGATGATGATGATAATAATGAGCGCACCTTTCACCGATGCCATAGGTTTTTTAAACGAGGAGTTTTTATTGTTGATGTATAACATTTTTAAAAAATTTGACGATCATCCGCGTTGACGACAAGGGGATTGAATTGTAACTCGCGTGACGAATTTTTCATTGACATCGGTTATGACGGGAGATGATTTTTTTATCGAAGATCGGTTGGGACAGTGGTGGAGTTTCGATGCCTCGTTGTTATCTGTGCTCACGAGTATGTTGTAACCATTGGATCTTTCAAAGATCGAAAATTCAATTGTGAAAGGGAGCGATAAAATGTGAAATGAAGGAAACAAAAAAAAAAAAAAAAATAACAAGTTCACTATCGCGACTCGGGAGACCAATCTCGTATATAGTCTTATACACGTAGCATGCAGTATAAAATATATTTCTCTCGTGCCTTATCTGATCTCTCCGACTCTATTTTATACTTACTTTCCTTAACACGAATATCAGAGCGAGAGTCAGATGGTGTATCTTTGCACACAACGAAGCACAAAGGAGCAAAGTAAAGTCGCATGAATTATATACATACGTATGCATGTTGAAGAAAAACCCGAGTCGCGGGATTGCGCGTGAACGCCTCCCAAAGACAAATATAGATACTATTTAGTATATTAGGCGCTTAATCTATATTTATACAACGTCGAAGAGGAGAGGAGACAAATGTGAGAGAGAGAGAGAAAAGGAACGAGATGCGAGGCAGAACGAAAAATAGGTGCGCGTCAAGCGTACACACGCGAGCAGAGTGCGAGTGAGTGTGAGAGGAATGAAGAACAACCGGAGATGGTTTATAAATAAAACTAGTTTATACTTCTTAAAATATTTTTTCGATTAAACATAAATATANAATGTAGAGGACACTCCTGGGGCTCTTTAATTGCGTTTCATTTGTTTTAGGTACGCAATTGAAAAACATTCCGTTCCGTGAGCAGAAGTTTAAGTTTAAGTATTAGTTTTTACCGTTAACTTCCTTTTAAAAGGACCATGCGTGATTTTACACATTGGCTTAACAGTTTTTGCTTCAAATCTAAATCTAATTCAAACAAAGTTGATTAATATGTATTTTTAAAATAATTTTTGTCATACCAAAGTATGTCAAAAACACTATTTATGTACATAGTTACTCAAAATTTATAAAATTATCAAAATCCGTAAATTACCGAAGTGAAAGTAGATTTTAGCAATAGTTTTTTTTATTTAACTTACAAGTGAAGCAGATAAACTAAGGCATTATTTTCTCATATCCGAGTACATTATTATTTAAATGCTTTTTAATCAAATTCTAATGCCGTATCGTTTGGTATTATCGACGACTCGGCGACGTCCGCAGCTAATCCCAAGCCGCCACAAATGAGCAGCTGTTTTTAAATTCGAAGATCCATTTTACGATTAAAATAGTTATTTACGTAACAAGTGGGGAAAAGACGATTTCCCGCACGAGATGTGATTGACTCACACGAGTGCCGGAGTTGAAGGGAACGAGTACCAGTTGAGCACACGAGTGCGTAGCACGAGTGTGATCGCAAGGTACGAGTTACCCTTGCCAAGGTAAATGTCAGACGTATGAAAGTAAATAAAAAAATAAAATAATAATAAAAAAAAAAAAACTTAAAATCACTGAGTGCCTACAATCGGTGATTGTAGTAAACTAGTCAGTTAAGAAGAAATTTCATTGAAAAAAGACATCGAATACAAAAAAAAATGAAAGTTCTATGGTAGGATGAAAAAAAAATAATAATGAGGCTGTCTAGTCTTAAAGTTAGAAGCCTTGGCGACGTTGCTGCTCCTGTCTGTAATGGTAAGCGCTCGATATCAAGTCGTTATTTAATTCAACGCTGTACGAAATCGTGAGGCATAGAATTCGATGTTGATCTAGAGAATTAAACATTAAAAGAAAAAATAGATAGTTAAGAAAGTAATGAAAAGCGTCTCGATACGTCGACGCGAAACTAGAGAAAATAATTTTTAGTATTTAAGTATTACGTATACACTATAATAGGCATACGCAACAGCGAGCGATTTAGAAAATATTAATAGTTATAAATTAATATTTCCTACATCAACTATTATTAGCAATTAAATAATAATTATTACTTTTACGACAATTTTTATCATTTAATCATATATTACAGTTATTCTTACGTTTACGATTTTATTATGATCGACTATTTTATTTTTATTGTATCATTACTATTGACTAATGGTAAAACTACTCCTGTACTTAATTGTAATAAATAAGACGACGACGAAGCGAAAAACTCGCTGCTAGGCGTCTTTCTTAGATATCCTATAATCAATTTGGATAAAATAGTTATAATATAAATATATATATTATTCATATATATATATTGCCTGTTATATATATATACAATACTATGTTCACCGATATGCAGCAAAGCATTAGATTTTAAAGATGGAGAAAATATCAAATACATATTGTCTCTGAGAGAAAAAGGATATTATTATTTGCCCATTCGATCGCACCCACGCATCATTTTTTTTTTTTTCCCTCAACGCGTGTATAGTAAAGTCGCGAAAAATAATAGTCTAACATTAAAAATAGCAACAAGGAAAAAGTCGAGCGATGCAACAACGATGCGGAACGACAAAAAGATTACCGCCAATCTAAGTGAGACGGTTGCGCTGAAACGCTTCTTCGTCTTATTTGGGCCTCTTACCTATAAATACAAACGCTTCATGCGCTGAGAGAGAGCAGCTATACTTTGTATATAACTTTGTATTTCCGTCCGTTTGGTGATCTCCCGCGCGCATATATTATGTGGTGCACCATCTCCCTCCTCAAAGAGGGACAGGATCTTTTTTTTTTTTTTTTTTTTTGGCTGCCGTACGATTGTAATTGCTGCCCTTCCGTTCGCAGTATGTCATACACGGCTCGTTAAAAATTGGGAGGATGAGCCCTGCCCCGCGATCGCTCGATCCGCTGCGTGCACACCGAGTATTTTTAACCGTCTTGACAAACAATATTCATGTGGTTACCGATTGTTGTTCTTTTTTTCATTCATTAAACGGAGAACGAAGAACTTGAAAAATTCCTGTGGGTAGAAGGATGGAAATTTTTTATCCAAATTAACAAATAAAGTTTTAATAAGAGCTTGGAATTTTTTTGATACAGTTGTACACTTTGCAACTACACTTTGCTTGGACGAAAATTAATGGCCCTGTGATTCAACAACTTAATAATATCAATTTTTTAAACGACAACGCTGGGCTTAAAAAGATACAAATATATCTTGTGAAACTCTTGTTCGATAACGATCCTAAAAATTATACTTTTAAGGCAAAAAATAAAAAAAAAAAATAAAAATAAAAAAAATGGTAAAACGTGACGAAATTTCGGAAGTTTTATTAATTACCGATTCCACGTAAGTACGTTTGATGATAAATATTTTTTTGTTCCAGTGAAACGCGTATGACATAAAAAGTATCGATCGGTAAAAATCGACCGATCAATAACACTCATGACCTGGCCGTTGGTTGATAAACACCGACAGCAGGTGGTGCTCTCTGAAACAGTCAATAGAGCAGGTGTAAGGGAAAGTGTGTCCGAAGACGCCTTTATCGGGACCGCGTGTGGGTGGTGGAGAGGGAAGCTCAGATTCACACGCCCACACACATCAATGTATGGCTTAATTGTAATTTTTACTAATTAGTCCCAAAAATGACGGAGCCAATCAGTGGCCTTTGGACACTCCCCCGCTCTACGGTCGATCGCCTGGACTGATGGGTTCGTTACCCGGTGAGATACTGAAGTGCCAGGTGATGGTCAGAAAGTCCTCTGAGATCCTGGAGAGACCTTTCCTCGAGGTGTTCCTGTCCTCAGATAGCCCCTGGAATAAACGGTCTCATGGTTTGAGCTTTTCCTCGAAAACGTCCCGAGGATGGTGTCCAGATTCTTGAACGTAAGCTAATATCGCGATGATCAAGTCCGGGCTACCCTAACTACTTGCAGAAAGACGTCAAGATTTTTACTGATATAGTAGATTTGGCGGGCGTCGCAAGCTCTGGCTCTCAATTCGAATTCGAACCGATCCGAGCTCGATTTTTGACTAGAATCCCCTGCTCTCGGCTGCGCCTACTCCTTTTGATATCCAGTCGTAGTCCTTGGGAGATGCTTCTAAAAAGCGGTGGCTGAAGAATCCATTAATATTGCGATAATCATTATACCATACTGTTATATGCATGGTACAATCGTTATTACGATTTTACCGTCTCTTTCTACCGTCATCGTAATATGTTGTCATCACCACAAGCTTGGGATGCCCACCTGCGTGAGATTCGAGATCTGTATCAATCTTTTACGGTTCGGACAGGTGGAAATAAGCAGGAAAAAGACGAGCTCTCGCGGCCGCGGTCACACGGAGCACGAAATCCGCACTATGGAACCGTTTAATCGGATGAAAGTGGTTTCGTATGGCGGATTGTGGCCTAACGATACATTTTGCAGCAAGTTGATTGTAACGGCTCGGACCACCCATCGAAGCGCTCGGTTTTTTTTTTTTGTCAATTATCGTACAAACTATACCTAAAACGAGTCTCGAAACAAAAGTTCAAGACAACGAGTTTCTCGTCCGATCGACGAGATGGAAGCACCGGATATTCACGCAAGGATAACGAGAACGTGATGGTAACTCTTGAAAAAACCCAAGATCCAGAACTCGTCGTTTATTACACGTGTGGTACTTCAGATCGTTACAGTATACAAGTACAACTTAATTACCTAACACAATGTAGATGCTCGTCTAAGATATACGTGAACGAGATTAACGCGATGAAGTAAAAATCAGTGAAGCTCTGTGGCAACGCTCATCTTATCGAGTACTTCCTTATCACAGGATCGTACACATGTGTATATTATCTAAAAGATATACTTGTGCGTTTATATACATATTAAACGACTCAAGGTCACAACCGCTTTTAAAGCCGCGTCAGACGTGTCCAGCTGATTCGTAAAATTATCCGGCTAATCTTTCCTAATAAAAAGCTTCGAGCCACCGAGTGACGGAGCATACATTGCATGTAGAAGCGGAGGTGACGACTGACGACGGGCTGCATTTTATACGTTGGCTCGTGCACAAAAACGACCGACCGTCCGGCTGATCGCGTGCCACTACAAAAACGTACTTACCTGATCAACCGTCTCTCCGGTCCTTAAATTTAAGGTGCAATTCATCGTGGATACTTTACATCTGTATATTCCGTTTTTTCTCCAAGAAAGTGCCGCGTCCTTCCGCTGCACGACGACTAAGCGAAGACAAATAGAGGTGATTAGTGTGCTTACTGCCTTTCTGAATGAACTATTGTAAAACTTTTTTTTTTTTTTTTTTCATCATGGCTTGAAGTGAGTGCAATATCTTTGCTTGTACCTATTCTTTTTTTTTTTTTTTTTTTTTTCAAAGGCAGAGTGAATCAGGATAAAGTGGTGTTGTTCAGTCATTTTTCAATAGTGCAGTGACATTATTTTATTCGTCAAGCTGTACCGTTTTTCTTACATCTTCAGCCAAAGTTTCTTACCTCTCGTTTTTAACTTTAATTTAGTGCCATACTTTGTCCTGGGCCAGTTTGCGCTTCCCACAGAGTTTACGTGAAAATTTATTTTTACTGCTTTCGAATTAATGGCTGGCCCAATGACATCATATGTTTAATTAACAAAAAAAAAAAAAAAAAAAAATTAATAATGCAAAAGCTACTAATTATCAGCAACCTACGTATCACTGGTATTTTTTCTTGGGTAAATAATATATTAAAATTTTTTTAGGTGGATTCCACGGTTTGTCCTCGTGTGTAATTTTTTCAAAAGGCCTGTGTGACATTTAAAAATGGACGCAGATTTGTAAAATATCGAAAAAGAGAATATCAGAAGAAGCATTAAGTTGCCATTAGTTCAGTTATTATTTCGAATAAATTAAAAATTTTTATCCACTCACTTACACATAGGAATGTTCATTTCGTTGATTCCGCAGGGACCATTACACGTAGGCTCTGGCAATGGGATATTATTTGTTCGGTTACGAAAAAATTTTTAATTAATAAAGTGTATTTTTAGTAAGTCGTAGAGTAAACTCAACAGCTAATGAACGGAAGTGAAATTGACTTTACGAGGCATACAATTGGTTTTTCAAGAGTATCATAAATCGGTGTAAAAACGGTCCAACTTTGGTACTAATATTACAATAACAGTGATACTAATAGAACCATTAAAAGATGAAGGAAAACACAAAATGCGGATTTTGGTGCTTTTACCCAAAGTGGCTGCAAAATTGGGCCACTTCGCGGACCTTCATCGCGGTTTATGGTCTCCTCGGCACTGTGCAGTCGATGTCCTTTATTTACATCGTCGTGAGTTTGACGACCCTAGAAAAGAGATTCAAAATTCCCAGTCGGACAACAGGTAAGCGAACTTTTTTCAGAGTTTGGATCACTAACAAATTTGGTGGCTTATCTTATCTAAAAACATTAATTTTTTTTTTATCTATCTATCAATATAAAAAATAAAAAATTGAGGCCCCAAGACATGCACGTATGCACGCCTAGTTGAATAAAAATAAGAATTTTCTGTTCTTTGTAATTTATGTTGGTACAACAGAATGAGAATCATAGTTTTATTAAGTAATCTAGTTCTGTAATACGAAAGTACCTTTTCTTTCATCTGCAACTTCTATCAAATATTATTATTCGAAAAACCAAAGATCATGGCATTTGTGAGAAACCAAGGGACGATTCGAGGAAAGTGTTTTGTTAGATAGTTAAACGCACAGTTCTATTCCCCAGGTATAATCATGTCAGGCAACGAAATCTCCCAGATCCTATCGGTCCTGCTGATCTACTACGGTAACGCCGGCCACCGGCCACGATGGTTGGCCGTGGGGGTGTTCTGCAGTGCCCTGTCCTGCCTCGTCCTCGCCCTGCCGCACTTCATCTACGGCCCGGGTCAGGATGCCCTGGCCCTGACCCGCGAGTACCTGAACGCGTCGCTGGTCTCCTACCCGGGCAAGACTACCGATTTGCCGGTCTGCTCGAGGGCCAGCCAACCCGAGGCCTGCGACGAGGAGAGTCTCACCGACACGAGCATCGTGCCTCGACTACTGGTCTTCTTCTCCCAGTTCATCCTGGGCATCGGGACGACCTTGTACTATGGCCTCGGGCAGACCTACATGGACGACAACACCAAGAAGAAGAACGTGCCAATGCTCCTGGGTACGGCACTTTGATGTTCAATTCACTTGGAATGATACTGTGCTATCTTTGCACGTGTAGACAAAGACATTATTTGGAGTTAGTGGTAAACTAACTATCAGCGCTCTAATCATTTTACCTATTGATAAGGCAATCGTTATCTCCTGTTGATGAAAAAATGTGGAGTGAAGTTAATTAAATGACGCTATCAATTTTATGGAAAAACGAGAAGATAGACGGGGGAAAAAACATGAACAATTTATCATTGCAAAATTACGATTTTTCTATAGGCTTCACATTAGCATTGCGAATGGTTGGACCAACTCTTGGCTATGTCCTGAGCTACCTGTGCTTAGATTTGTACATCGACCCAACCCTGCACCCCATAATCGACCAAAAGGACCCGAGATGGCTCGGCGCCTGGTGGCTCGGTTGGATCATTCTCGGCCCTGCAATGTTTATATTTTCGGGGCTGCTTGCCATGTTTCCTCGAGAACTCGACAAATCAAAAAGGCCCACCATCATCAAGGAAGAAGAGGAAGCTCTGAATGTATGAAGTTAAAAACAATATGTTTCCAACATGATTGCACGAAATGGATGTTGATAAACATAAAAAAAAAAAAGAAAAAAACCAAATCATATAAATTACTTTGTGCAGGAAAGTAAAGTCCCTTTGAGGATCGAGGCAAGTAAAAACGAATGCAATGGGACTACAAATTTGGTGGAAAAGCCCACCTTGAGAGAATTCCCAAAGGCGGTCAAGCGAATAATGACAAATAAAATTTTGCTGTGCACCTTATTTAGTGGATTATTTTACGTTTTGAGCGCTTCTCCGTACATAAGTTTCTTCGCCAAGTACCTGGAGGTGCAGTTCCAAACTACTCCAGGTGGAGGTACCATATTTGTCGGTAAGTAAAAAAAAATGAACATTACATGATTTTTGTTGTTTGAAAATGTTCAATTGATCTTACAAAGAATTGTTATCGTCTCTTTGTCACTTTACATTCGTTGGAAATGATCACTTGGTTCGTGTAGTGCGGGTCAGTTCAAAAATTCCATCGGGTCTTACACTATAAAACGATACAAACTAAAACTGAAAGAGGAGAAGCGCTTTAAAATTCGGGAGCGTGGGTGTAAAAATTGGCATGCAGGGGTTGTAAAAACCATGCACAGATGGTACACAGAAAATAAATCATTACATATCGAAAAAAATTGAAAATAAGCATGACCGCATTTGATTTTTATTCATCGTATTTTAACTGTCTCTATTACTGTTATTATCATTGTTATAATAATCATCGGTTGATTTATTTAATTGTTTCCTGATTAATAATTTTATACAATCAAAAAATCATTATTGCTTCGCACCAGGTCCACTGACTCTTTTGGGGATGGTACTCGGCTACATGGTCTCTGGCGTGTTAATAGGAAAATTCAAACCATCCCCCAAGTATCTGCTGTATTGGAACGTCCTTGTGGGAGTTGTCTATCTTCTCGGTCAGATTTCATTCATGTTTCTCAGTTGTAGTGGCAGCATCGAAGGCGTCGACATGGCCACCATGAAGTGAGTCTCGTGAGTTTACTCATTCAAAATCGAATAAAAAAATAGTTATTTACGTAACAAGTGCGGAAAAGACGATTTCCCACACGAGTAGTGATTGACTCACACGAGTGCCGGAGTTGAAGGGAACGAGTACCAGTTGAGCACACGAGTGCGTAGCACGAGTGTGATCGCAAGGTACGAGTTACCGTCACCGGCCACGAGAGCGAGTCTATCACACGAGTGCGGGAAATCGTCCCGCACGAGTTGCGTACAAGTTTTTTCGCAATGTGTGAGGAAAATAGGTACAAAATAGGTTTGAATTTTGATTTCCAGTGTGTAGCAAAATTTTTTCCGGTGTGTGGCAAAACCTTTTCCACACACTTTTTCCGCACACTGTGCGGCAAAAACCTTTGCTGCACACTTTTTCCACACACTGTGCGACAAAAACCTTTGCCGCACACCTTTGTCGCACACTATGTGGGAAAATCGATTTTCCACACTAATACCAGTGCGGAAAACACCCATTTTCCGCACACTATTGCGAAAAATATTAAACAGCGAGTAACGCGAGGTAAAACAAAATTTCCATGATCCTCGTGACGCAGAATGAACCTGACATCACCGTGCAATGCAGCCTGCAGCTGCGAGACGGTCAAGTACGCGCCTGTCTGTCACCAGCCCACAAAAACCACCTTTTTCTCAGCCTGCCATGCCGGCTGCCGCACGATCGTGAACGACACCACGTTCGCCGATTGCGGCTGCGTGTCTGGTCTCCAGGATGTCCTTGGAACTCCTCGGACCCTCGATCATGTAGTCACCTCGGGTCCTTGCGAGCACGACTGTTTCAAATCCTACCTACTGTTTGCCGTCATTGCGATGATCACTGACACTCTTAGCTGTTCGGGGACCATTGTTTCCGTGCTTTTGAGCTTCAGGTGCGTCGAGACGAGGGACAAGAGTCTCGCTCAGGGAATGACTTTGATGATGCTGTCGCTGTTCGGTTTGATTCCTGGGCCCATCATCTTTGGCGCCATCATGGACTCGACGTGCCTCATTTGGGACATGTCCTGTGGGAAAAAGGGCAACTGTTGGTTCTACCACACGGATAACTTCAAATACTACGTCAATATCGTTTCCGCCGGTTAGTGAGCACGCATTTTTTTTCTTCATAAGCAATTTGGTTTAAGACCGTACATTAATAATAATAAGAAAAAATAAATGATTCCTTATTTTCTTCCAGGTTTCTGTATCATTGCATTGATGTTTGACGTAACAGTGTGCCATCTCGTTAAGGACATTGACTTTTACGGGGAGGAAGACGAGAACAAAAAGACACCCGCTCTCAAGGGCAGCCAGTTGAAACTGCCCAATGAAGAGGACATCGTCAGGCCGTAACAGTCGTCGATAAAACGGCTGCGTGCTTATGTGTGACTTTTATTTTAATTCTTTGATTTTTATTCCTTTTTTTGTACGCGCACGACATGACTTGTAAATATTACCTTAATTCATTTTTTCATTGATCGTCAGTGGTTTATGTACGAGATTTTATTTAGCTTTTTTTTATATGAAACAACGTACGTGTAGTCATAGCATGACTGGAATCCATATATAAATCAATAATGGTATAATACCGCTGGATATCATAAAAACTTTATAATCAAAAGACTTCAAGCATTAATAATTAGCCCTGAAGACAACAGAATTAGAGGAATTTACCTCACGAAATCTTCTCATATGAATTATAATGTGTAGATATTACGCCTGACCTCAATAGTGATATTACCAAATAAATTTACGAATATTTCCAAACATCTTCAAAATGATTTCTTAAGTTGATTCTGGTACGTCATTCACGGTATAACGTCAAAGTGTGTCCGAGTATAAGTTTACACCAAACAAGGAACATCAGCTTCTTCCTCAAGTGGCTCATTATGACAAGAGTTGTGATATTAATGTTGAAATTGTTAGCCCACGTAATGTTACCTTCTTAACTTCACTCGAATGAATAAAATGAAAATTTATCACTGCCGGAAATGATGATAAATCATCCCAACCTCTTACTTTAGTTGGTGCCGTCCTGATAGATAATACCATCTATGTTGACCATCGATTGCAAACAAATTCATATAAAAGTAGCATAGAAATGATTTTCAGTTAGTAAGATCAGCGGAAATTTTCAACGTTTTTTGTGTCCTCTTAGGGACCGCACACAGTAATTTTCTCACGATGAGTACGGATGCTATACGACTTTTGCGATAGCAGTGTTAGCCCAGCTAATTCGTGCGATTATCCGTCTCTGTCTCTTAATCAAAGTGTTAGGGAGCGGGGGTCAGGAGAGCAGCGGTGGTAATAATATATAAATATATGTATACTTACGTGTACTTACGCACGCTCTGGCTGCATCAGCCGATGGCTCGAGTTCAAACGAGCTAGTCCAGTTTCGATCGTCCGGCGAGTCGCGGCGAATCGCGCGGCGCGATAGTAACGGACTGTGCATGGGCTTCGTTGTTTCTGTTACCCTCTCGTTTGCCCGTCTAACAGTTGATTGGTACATTGCCCTTCTTTTTATCTATCAGGAACACTTGGAATCCTACCACCACGTAAGGACGAAAGGAAACGGCTCCTGCCCTTGACCATTGTGCCATTATTTTCAACCATCAGGTATACGTATATACAGTGAGTTCAATGTCATTGCTTCAACTCGGAAAATAATTAATAACAGAGCATCGCCCTTAAGGTTAAATTATGCTCATTAAATTAGTGATGTTTTATTGTTTTATTGATTGATCATTAAATCTACATAAATATAATGGTATAAAATATTGCTCGGGGAGGGTGAGTTTTATCAATTCATACGACTCAGAAGTGCGAGTCCGATTAACGACTGTAGTAATCGATCAAGCGCCACCGGCTTATCGTATCAGCTGGCGATGAATTTTTTTTAATTTATTTATAAATGCTATCAAATAGGTTTTTCTTTTTTTACGTAAAGACTTAAGAATGTTCTGATACCGCGATGATATGCCTCATACACATAAATGAAAAAACGTGGATTATCCCAATCAATACATTAAAATCTTTTAGTAATCTTCTAAAATACATTTGGATAAACAGTCGATTGTTTTGCAATTAAAATTCTTTACCCTTGGCTCGTATTTCAAACGTGTCTATTAGCTTCGATGCGGTTAATGTGACTTTTTTGTTAAACTCATTAGACACTCGAATTTACGAAAAATCTCGCGTATCGGCGAAACTTTTGTTAATGTTTCTCATAATGTTGAACAAAATTTAACCTTTTACTGAAACAATCAATCAATCATTGCAAAAGGAGATAACAAAAAGTTAATGCATTAATCCCTACGTCCGTTGACAAGTGGAAATTATAACCGACTCTTGAGTGTATTATACAATAACAGCAAAGATAAAAAATTAATCCAAGACACTCAACATCGAGCCTAGCGCGCATTTTAATGAATAATTAATGTATGCACACCAAAGCGGGGCTGCGCGACAGCGTAATAAGTAGGTACGCAAGGCAAAACGCATCGTATGACGCGTCAGCCCGTGCATTTGAAAGAGATGTGTCTTGTACCATCACGTATAATTATTTTTTACATCGTGCGTAATACAGTGTACGTATTGTCACGTTTGTGGCGGTGTGCTGACGTAAAAAGAAACGTGCCATTTTTTTGTTTTGGGCCGAAAATCAGGACTTATCGAATGATTCTGGTTGCACATTTTGGAAGAGAGACAAGTTTGGACTAACGGTATAAAAAATGTACCAGAAAAAACTATTTGAACGAACAGTGGATTTTGCTGTAAGTACTTTTGTGACGCGGTGCACTTGATATATTTTGAGGGCAGGAAGTGTCTTGACAATGCAGTCAGAAGGGAACACACGTACATGCTTCATTTGAGATCGGAAGGAGACTGATCTGTGAAGAGAGATCGGCAAATCACTTGATTGAGTTTGTTGACGAAAAAATCTTGAGTAGGTACTACCTACACAATTTTTGTTGTTGTTGTTTCGGATGAGATGTCCATTTGAATTTGGATCTGGTTAGCTCAATTGTTTCAATTGACCGACTAACAAGGTAATCACTCGTGCCGTATACTCCGAGCCACAAATCTTGATAAAACTTTTGGCGATTGCCTTATTTTTTCCTTCAACAACCGTGTGCGTCATTCTTTTTTCACACAGTCAAGACTTGTTTCAACATTTTGCTTTTTGAATGATTGCATGACCGATATTTAAGAGTAATAGATCAAACTTTAACTATGGCTTGGCTTAAACCGGATTTGTCTTACTAAAGAAAAAAAAATTGTATTGTGCCCTAAAAAAGTGTGATACGTGGCACGTGTTTTTTCACTTATTATTTAAAAATAATATCATTCTTATAACTTTTCTGGTAACAAAGATTAATTTTGTATATTTTTATGTATAACACATATGACATACATGATTTCCTTCAAGTCAAAAACATAATTAAAAATAACAATTAATCAGATATATCAATAACACAGACAGTAAATAGTCAATTATTTTCTATCACTTATTATTCTAATAAAAAAGGGGTACTGGCAGGCTTGTTTGTGTAGTTTTTATTAATCAATAACTTACATTGAAACATCGACTACCATAGTTTGGATGGTAGAATATGAGACTCTTGATTTTCTACACAAATCGGTGCGAGACTCGCAGGGGCACAAAAGCTATGACCTGCGTTACAACTTACCTATGCCTATTAAAATGACTAAGAAAATCAAAATCAAATAAATTTTTTCTCGAGAGTTTTATTCCGTACATCGAATTTTTTTTCTCAATAAATGGTTATGAATTGACTTACATACCCATCATCAAAAGAATAATTTTTGAAAATAATTTCGTTATTTATTTACAATTTTTCATTTATGTTACAAAAGCTCAACAAATTTGCACCAGTAACATCGTGTAATGGAACGTAAGGTGATTCGTCGTTTTAACAAGTAGCGCATTAAAGCTCACATGATAAAACAAAACTCCTAATTAATACCCAAGTGCATCGCAAACGCCCACGTTAGAGTATAATGTTGCGCACCACTGCTAAGCACACGTGCGCCGCGGATAGACCTGTTTCATGTCCGCAGCTTCTGTTGATGAGTTACATAAGTAATTATAAATCTAATCGTTGACTCTGTCGAGTTACTTTGTCTTGATGTATCGCTCGCGATTATACATAACGTGTTTCGTGCGGGTATGCTGTTTGCTCGAGAAACCGGAAATTGTTGAGTATATTTAATAATTTAAAAAAAAACTCCTTCATCTTTGTAATTGTTGCGTACTAATTGTAGCCGAAGTAAAAATCGATAAAAATTATCAGCATAATGATGGTATCGCTGAATGCGCTGCTTCACAATCGCGGAGGATTAGTGTACGTATTTTGTTTATCACCGCGAAAGATAATTCAACTGTCACCTTTTCATTTCACCCGAGTACACTTGTGGAAGGTTCTTAATATAATTCATGATAGGGAATATTGTGCTGTTCAACGGCTAGTATATATGATACGTAAACCACATAATTTTACCTGTGAAAAATAGACATTGTACCTTTAAGTGTGGATTCGTATTGAAATAACATATAGGAATAATTAACAGGACTAGAAGATGAAGGAAAACACGAAATGCGGATTTTGGTGCTTTTACCCAAAGTGGCTGCAAAATTGGGCCACTTCGCGGACCTTCATCGCGGTTTATGGTCTCCTCGGCACTGTGCAGTCGATGGCCTTTATTTACATCGTCGTGAGTTTGACGACCCTAGAAAAGAGATTCAAAATTCCCAGTCGGACAACAGGTAAGCCTTTTTATTGACATAATTTTATACATTTTCAAGCGCGTTATTAGATTGAAAAAAAAAAAAAAAAAAATTTAAGAAACTGTGTTGTACTCATATAGCGTGGATACAATGAATGAAAGAAAAAAAAAACTTTTGTAATCGTCAAACATAGTGTACCTACGATAGTAAAAGTGAATGGTGTGTATGTCATAACTTGTTTTAGTGTCGGTGTGCTCGCAAAGCCACAGTTAACTGGGTAAGTGGTCGGACGTAATTGAAGAAGAGTGAAAAATCTGTCGTGTCCATATAGTTTGTGAACTAGGTATGGATGTAAATTATTTCAGAGTGCTTTATCGTATTGCTAGAAAAGGGACGTGCGTCGCGCAGCGGCAATTTTATTATATCATACATCGCTGCTTGAAAGATATGTGTATTTCAGTAGTGATTTTTTTTTTATAGCGGTGCGTATAAAGTTTACTATGGAATTTTATATGCAGCTACTGGTGTGGTCGTGACAGTGTAGTAGTATTTATTTATTTTTTTTCTTTTTTCATCGAGTGACCTTCAGCTATCGAATTACTTTGACCACTAACTAATTCATAATTGTACAAATAATGGTTCTTATTAGATTTTTACTGATAACCAAACGCTAATCATTGAGACACTTGCGATTATCAAAAGTTTTTTAAATATATCTAGGACTGATTCCAAAAGTAATCGTTAATTCCTGACAATTTCCAGATGACTTTACATTTTGTACAATTGTTTATTTGTTTCAAAAAGTTTTAAATCTTAATATCATTAATATATTTTAAAGAAACAAACAAATTGTATTTTTTAAAATTATGGTTTTTAAAAAAAAAAAAAAAAAAAAAAAAAAAACACTTTTTGGGAATCGAAATTATAACTTAGCTGTCCTTGATTTTTAGGTCGCTGGAAAACAAATTGACGCATCTTTATCGAATTGATCTGTCTATTTGGCGCGACGCGTCTTTTTTTCGTTTAAATTTCACAATTTTATTGAATCTTTCCCTTCCCCCGTGACACAGTATCACTCGTATCATCAGTCCTCGTAGCAGTCGCGCAAAAACATCATCAGACGTTCACGTGAATTTCAATGGTGACGAGAACATGGTGCACGTGACGGCCATATCTGCCGGCTCGATTTAGCTGTCACACTTGGCTGAAACAAAATTTTTTTTCTTCCCCCTTTGATAAATTCCTTGTACAATTCCTTCCCGTCGTTTCTCAGATACTCGACTACAAGAATATTTCACTGTTCTCGTTAATTGTGCAAAAATTTGGAGTATCGCCTCGTGCACTGTCATTGTTTCAACGAGTGACATTACATAAGTTGGATTGGCCGTCTGTATCAAAGTTCATGATGTAAGGGGCAAACGTATAATGTTGCCGTACGAAGACGCACGCATTGAAAATCGATGATTAATTATCCATGATTGCTCGATTGTAAAAAAAAAAAAAATTTTATATTTACATACATGGAGATATTATCTATTTCCATAAGAGCAAAAACTGTTATTAATACAAATCTACATATTATTACTCGCAAATGCATGTATGTACATGTTTTTTTATTTGCATGAGAGAACCTGATTGCTTTACATTGTAATATTGGGTTGCCAATAAAAAATTTCCACCACGTTTATTACACCGGAAAAATCATAAGTTTTTTTATACTTGACTTTTAACGAGACAAAGTTGTAGAGTGTGATACCATAAATATTTCGCCAGGTGTTAAATAGAAGCTGTAAATCGTTACGACATTGAAATAAGGAATCATCATTTAACTGTAACCGGTCGAATGCAACATTTGTGCATTTATTTTAATAACTAATGATAATTGATCCGTAAAAAACTTCTGTCGTAACGATTACCACTATTTCACAAAACTTTTTGTAACTACTAATTTGGATTTCATTATTTTAAGTAGTGTTATTACACTATTATTAAGCTTTTGTTTACTTTANCGATGCGGTTAATGTGACTTTTTTGTTAAACTCATTAGACACTCGAATTTACGAAAAATCTCGCGTATCGGCGAAACTTTTGTTAATGTTTCTCATAATGTTGAACAAAATTTAACCTTTTACTGAAACAATCAATCAATCATTGCAAAAGGAGATAACAAAAAGTTAATGCATTAATCCCTACGTCCGTTGACAAGTGGAAATTATAACCGACTCTTGAGTGTATTATACAATAACAGCAAAGATAAAAAATTAATCCAAGACACTCAACATCGAGCCTAGCGCGCATTTTAATGAATAATTAATGTATGCACACCAAAGCGGGGCTGCGCGACAGCGTAATAAGTAGGTACGCAAGGCAAAACGCATCGTATGACGCGTCAGCCCGTGCATTTGAAAGAGATGTGTCTTGTACCATCACGTATAATTATTTTTTACATCGTGCGTAATACAGTGTACGTATTGTCACGTTTGTGGCGGTGTGCTGACGTAAAAAGAAACGTGCCATTTTTTTGTTTTGGGCCGAAAATCAGGACTTATCGAATGATTCTGGTTGCACATTTTGGAAGAGAGACAAGTTTGGACTAACGGTATAAAAAATGTACCAGAAAAAACTATTTGAACGAACAGTGGATTTTGCTGTAAGTACTTTTGTGACGCGGTGCACTTGATATATTTTGAGGGCAGGAAGTGTCTTGACAATGCAGTCAGAAGGGAACACACGTACATGCTTCATTTGAGATCGGAAGGAGACTGATCTGTGAAGAGAGATCGGCAAATCACTTGATTGAGTTTGTTGACGAAAAAATCTTGAGTAGGTACTACCTACACAATTTTTGTTGTTGTTGTTTCGGATGAGATGTCCATTTGAATTTGGATCTGGTTAGCTCAATTGTTTCAATTGACCGACTAACAAGGTAATCACTCGTGCCGTATACTCCGAGCCACAAATCTTGATAAAACTTTTGGCGATTGCCTTATTTTTTCCTTCAACAACCGTGTGCGTCATTCTTTTTTCACACAGTCAAGACTTGTTTCAACATTTTGCTTTTTGAATGATTGCATGACCGATATTTAAGAGTAATAGATCAAACTTTAACTATGGCTTGGCTTAAACCGGATTTGTCTTACTAAAGAAAAAAAAATTGTATTGTGCCCTAAAAAAGTGTGATACGTGGCACGTGTTTTTTCACTTATTATTTAAAAATAATATCATTCTTATAACTTTTCTGGTAACAAAGATTAATTTTGTATATTTTTATGTATAACACATATGACATACATGATTTCCTTCAAGTCAAAAACATAATTAAAAATAACAATTAATCAGATATATCAATAACACAGACAGTAAATAGTCAATTATTTTCTATCACTTATTATTCTAATAAAAAAGGGGTACTGGCAGGCTTGTTTGTGTAGTTTTTATTAATCAATAACTTACATTGAAACATCGACTACCATAGTTTGGATGGTAGAATATGAGACTCTTGATTTTCTACACAAATCGGTGCGAGACTCGCAGGGGCACAAAAGCTATGACCTGCGTTACAACTTACCTATGCCTATTAAAATGACTAAGAAAATCAAAATCAAATAAATTTTTTCTCGAGAGTTTTATTCCGTACATCGAATTTTTTTTCTCAATAAATGGTTATGAATTGACTTACATACCCATCATCAAAAGAATAATTTTTGAAAATAATTTCGTTATTTATTTACAATTTTTCATTTATGTTACAAAAGCTCAACAAATTTGCACCAGTAACATCGTGTAATGGAACGTAAGGTGATTCGTCGTTTTAACAAGTAGCGCATTAAAGCTCACATGATAAAACAAAACTCCTAATTAATACCCAAGTGCATCGCAAACGCCCACGTTAGAGTATAATGTTGCGCACCACTGCTAAGCACACGTGCGCCGCGGATAGACCTGTTTCATGTCCGCAGCTTCTGTTGATGAGTTACATAAGTAATTATAAATCTAATCGTTGACTCTGTCGAGTTACTTTGTCTTGATGTATCGCTCGCGATTATACATAACGTGTTTCGTGCGGGTATGCTGTTTGCTCGAGAAACCGGAAATTGTTGAGTATATTTAATAATTTAAAAAAAAACTCCTTCATCTTTGTAATTGTTGCGTACTAATTGTAGCCGAAGTAAAAATCGATAAAAATTATCAGCATAATGATGGTATCGCTGAATGCGCTGCTTCACAATCGCGGAGGATTAGTGTACGTATTTTGTTTATCACCGCGAAAGATAATTCAACTGTCACCTTTTCATTTCACCCGAGTACACTTGTGGAAGGTTCTTAATATAATTCATGATAGGGAATATTGTGCTGTTCAACGGCTAGTATATATGATACGTAAACCACATAATTTTACCTGTGAAAAATAGACATTGTACCTTTAAGTGTGGATTCGTATTGAAATAACATATAGGAATAATTAACAGGACTAGAAGATGAAGGAAAACACGAAATGCGGATTTTGGTGCTTTTACCCAAAGTGGCTGCAAAATTGGGCCACTTCGCGGACCTTCATCGCGGTTTATGGTCTCCTCGGCACTGTGCAGTCGATGGCCTTTATTTACATCGTCGTGAGTTTGACGACCCTAGAAAAGAGATTCAAAATTCCCAGTCGGACAACAGGTAAGCGAACTTTTTTCAGAGTTTGGATCACTAACAAATTTGGTGGCTTATCTTATCTAAAAACATTAATTTTTTTTTTATCTATCTATCAATATAAAAAATAAAAAATTGAGGCCCCAAGACATGCACGTATGCACGCCTAGTTGAATAAAAATAAGAATTTTCTGTTCTTTGTAATTTATGTTGGTACAACAGAATGAGAATCATAGTTTTATTAAGTAATCTAGTTCTGTAATACGAAAGTACCTTTTCTTTCATCTGCAAAAAAAAACAAATATAATAAGAAGAAAAACCAAAAAGAACGACATTAAGAAGAAACCAAGGAACGATAACAGGAAAACGTAATCGAAAAAAGAAAAAACCACAGAAATATTCCCCAGGTATAATAATGTCAGGCAACGAAATCTCCCAGATCCTATCGGTCCTGCTGATCTACTACGGCAACGCCGGCCACAGACCACGATGGATAGCCGTGGGGGTGTTCTGCAGTGCCCTGTCCTGCCTCGTCCTCGCCCTGCCGCACTTCATCTACGGCCCGGGTCAGGATGCCTTGGCCCTGACCCGCGAGTACCTGAACGCGTCGCTGGTCTCCCACCCGGGCAAGACTACCGATTTGCCGGTCTGCTCAAGGGCCAGCCAACCCGAGGCCTGCGACGAGGAGAGTCTCACCGACACGAGCATCGTGCCCCGACTACTGGTCTTCTTCTCCCAGTTCATCCTGGGCATCGGGACGACCTTGTACTATGGCCTCGGGCAGACCTACATGGACGACAACACCAAGAAGAAGAACGTGCCCATGCTTTTAGGTTTTTTTTCCATTATTGTTGTTATTATCGTCGAATGATAGGTTCCCATACCGACTCGTTTACGCATCGAAAAGTTTCTTTTTAAAAACCACCCAAGTTGTTAATTTTGCCGGTCACGGTAGAACCAAGCGATAAATTGAAAGGCGCTACCGATCGCAAAGAAGGGGAACAAAGGAAATCGCTCGTGTACAGATTTAAAAAAAAAAAACCGCGCACACCGCGAGCACTTGAGAGATCGGCGTCTATTAAACCTTTACGGAGCATTGAGAAATTTCCTTATCAGCTCAGCGGAACGAGCAAACAACAATGACTTCACAACTGCGTCGCCGACGATAATCACCGACGTCGCGTACAGTACAACCTATCGGCAACTTTATCGGGAGAGTAAGAAAAATATTCTGCCAACAAAGCACCCGATCGACGATGGTTTTTCAGGTTTCACGTTTGCCCTGCGGACGGTGGGACCAGCACTCGGGTTCGTTTTGAGCTACCTGTGCTTAAATTTGTACATCGACCCAACCCTGCACCCCATAATCGACCAAAAGGACCCGAGATGGCTCGGCGCCTGGTGGCTCGGTTGGATCATTCTCGGGCTCACAATGTCGGTCTTTTCGGCGCTGCTCGCCATGTTTCCTCGAGAACTCGAGAGGTCGAAAAGATCCGCCAACAGCAAGGAAGAAAAGGAGGCTCTGAGCGTAAGCCAAGAGACATTGGAAGCCGATTTTTATGAAAAACGATGATATTGACGGTGTGTGTCTTGCCGCGTAGGAATGCGAGGTGCCCTTGAAGTTCGAGTCAAACAAGGCAACACCGGCAGAGCCGATGGAAAAGCCCACCTTGAGAGAATTTCCGAAAACGGTCAAGCGAATAATCACGAATAAGATATTGTTCTGCAACATATTCAGCGGAGTGTTTTACGTTTTGAGCGCCGCCCCGTTCATGAGTTTCCTCGCCAAGTACCTGGAGGTGCAGTTCCAAACCTCTCCGGGTGGAGGCAGCTTACTAGTTGGTAATGTCACACCTTTGACTGCGATCACCAAAGGTTAAAAGTATCTCGGGTAACAGTAGTAAATTATACATTCGTTTCAGGCCCGCTCACTCTTATGGGGATGGTACTCGGGTTCATAATCTCTGGAGTGGTTATAGGCAGGTTCAAGCCATCACCGAGGCCTCTGCTCTTTTGGAACGTCCTCGTGGGCCTTGGCTACTTCGTCACGCAGATCTCGTTCATGCTTCTTGGCTGTGAAAATAGCATCCAGGGCGTCGACATGGACACCATGAAGTGAGTCTCGTGAGTCTCACATTTACGTACACGTAATGACCATTGTGCAATTTGTGCGGAAAAAGGCCATAGTCGTTGTTGTACACGCCGAGAGAGAGAAATGCAAAAAAATTATCAAGTATATTTATTGGACATGTGTATTGGCTGTGAAAACGTTTTACCGGCACGGGAGAGGCGAATGATAAAATTAACATCTACTCTCAGTATGACTTTTGCAAACGTCAACTCCTTCTTTTATCGATCATCGTAGAGCAATTATATTCTTATTCGTCCCTCTCGGTGTGTCCAGCGTCCGTGATGTTAAAAAAATCGGTTAAATTTGATTTCCCCGATCGCAGAGTAAACCTGACGTCACCGTGCAATGCAGCCTGTAGCTGCGAGACGGTCAAGTACGCGCCTGTCTGTCACCAGCCCACAAAGACCACCTTTTTCTCGGCCTGCCATGCCGGCTGCCGCACGATCGTGAACGACACCACGTTCGCCGATTGCGGCTGCGTGTCCGATCTGACCTCCGTCTTCCGGGACCAGAGCCTCCAGGGTGCTTCGTTGCTACTGTACCGGGATGGCCTTGGGGCAGTCCAGAGCCTCGACCACGTTGTCACAGCTGGTCCCTGCAACCACAACTGCCTCATGCCTCACGTGCTGTTTGCCATTATCTCCACGGTCATCAACATACTCGGCTGTTCGGGGAAGATCGGCAACGTGCTCGTGAATTACCGATGCGTCGAGACGAGGGACAAGAGCCTGGCCCAGGGAATCGGTCTGATGGTCATTTCGCTGTTTGGGCTGATCCCGGGTCCCATTCTTTTTGGCGCCATCATTGACTCGACGTGCCTCATTTGGGACATGTCTTGCAAGAAAAATGGCAATTGTTGGTTCTACCACACGAGCGACTTTCGTTACTACGTCAATCTCACCTCTGCCTGTTGGTGTTTTTTTTTCTTCTTCTTTTCTTTTCCTCGCTCTGCTTGTCAATATTGAAACGTGAAAATTGTTCGTCCTCCCCATACTGTTGCAGGTCTGTGCATAATCGGGGTGATGTTCGACGCGACGGTGTGCTACCTCTCAAAGGACCTCGATCTCTACGGATACAAGGAGGAAGCAGAGGGTAGGCGCACGCCCGCGCTCAAGGGGAGTCAGCTGAAACTGCCCGACGAAAGGGACATCGTCAGGCTCAAACAGTCGTCGACGTAGCAACTTCGTGCCGATGAACTATTTTTTTTTTCTTGCTTCTCCCATTTGAAAACTGTATGTTTTCAAGGACATTGATTCTTTTTTTTTTTTATACCTATATACATCCGTATAAAGACCGATTGTAAATACTACCGTAATTTAAGGAATTGTAATTTTTATCTTTTACAATAATACACGACATCCACGAGTTTGTTGATTTCATATTACATGCCGAGAGTATTTTCCTTTTTTTTTTTTAATTTTGAGCGTAAGTACCTGTTTTTGACTTTGAAAATTATAAAAATGTTTTCCAAAATCCTGCGATCCCACCATCAATATTTAGCGTGACGTCAAAAGTACAATTGTGCCAAAATGCTTGCAAGCTCAAAACGCAGTGCTCGAGAAGCTCGCAACGACGGGTGTATAGGAAAAGCGACGAATCTACGGTCGAGTCTAATCGTCGTAAACTCACTCGTCCGGCCTTGATTCTCCTATACACATGCGCGCACAGAGCACAGCTGAATAGTGCCCGCAGACCGAGAGAGAGAGAGTAATTTAGATAGTGGCCGGGTTACCATCAGCCGCGAGTCGCGAAGTTGTACGAGTGTAAGGCCTTAGCTTCACTCGACCGATGCCTTCTTCAGATTTTTTTTTTTTTTTTTTTTTTTTTTATTTATCTAACCGAATTTTCGGTTCAACGATGCTTACCTGGAACCTTGAGCTATTTTCACAGAGACAACGATGAGATTCAAGTTATTGACCAAAATCATTATTGTACACAATAGATAATCATTTGTATTCTTCATCAACTTTGGCTTTTTAAATTTTTCCGTTTTGCAGAGGTAATCTTTACCACGAATTGATCCCTAGAATCTGAATACGCATCTCTAAAGGTAATAGTGCACTTTAATTGCATAACTTGTGTAGCTTTTAAACAGTACAACAAGAGCGCAAAGTCAGCAAGTACACAAATCGTATGTTGCCGAGGACGGTGCGTAGAGATTTTTATTTGCCCCACTCGAGAGGCCGTTGACTCGATTGTGCTGAAATATCAAATTGCCTGGCGTAGAATCTAAATTTAGGTCGGGTCCTACGACTCCGCGCGACTAAAATAGTATATATTGAAGAAAAAAAAAAAAAAAAAAGGAAGAAGTAAGCTGTTTACAAAATAATATTGATTTTTCCTATGGTCAACGTTCGATCGAGTGACCGATAAAGACGTGATTGCTGTTCAATTAAATTTATCACCCACGCGATCGATTTGTCGGGATGATAGATAAATAAATAAACAGTGTTCGGTGGAAAAACGCAATTTTTCAGTCTCACGCAATATTCCAAGACAATCGGAGTTTTTCTCTGATATGTCCCTTATCGGGTGCGATTTCTCTCTTTATCGCTCTCGTCAACGCGTTGACGCATATTATCAGACGTTGACGTCCTGCGCTCGTTCTCAATCCAACGGCTCTCGCAGACCATGCAACTTCTGTTTATGGAATCCATTGTCGATGCGTACAACTCATGTCTTGTTTGTGACATTGAGGATGTTTGAACAAACAGATACGCCATCTCCGATCGTTGTTCCGATGTGGAAAACCCAAGTACAAGTACCTGCTGGTACTACTACGTATTAGTCTCCGGAACGACCATACTTTTTTCATTTTAAAGGTATCATGAATGGGACTTTTTTCTCTGTTTATCACGTGAGATTTTCCCATTAGAAGGGCAGAAGGGTAGCCAGCCATCCGAGTAACGACAAGTACACAAGAAGCGGTGAGGTACGTACGGAGAGTATACACGTACGCGTAGTGTACAGTCCAAGTCTCCCCGTCAAACGAACGAAATTCCGGCAATTAGCAATTAGCTAACGGCTCCGTTACTGGTCGACCGCCCATTAAGTTTGCCGTTCACGGCGCTATAATTGCCCGAAATGTGCTTGGATATCGAAAGTTCGGAGAAAGGGGGGGGGGGCGTCGATGTTCCGCGCTGCTTACATTTGCATTTTCTCTCTTCTTTTCACGATTGTCGTGATCACCATTGGTGGGAAAATCAAATTGTACCCAGGCGTATTTTAATACCAACAGGTCAACGATCAATAAAATGATAAAATTAAACAAAACTCGTGGCCGGGGATGTTGAAAGTGCCGTTGGTCTAACCGATCGTATAGTCGCGTGTACATGTACGCATCACCAGCGGTGCACCTTCATTGTCGAATATGGGTGCACGCACGCGCTCGTGCCCGTGTATTTAAGGCTCGCTTGGGTTATGGGTCGTAATAGGCTCACAATGGGTGTATACACGCGCTCGGCAAGTGCGTAGGTGGGCAGCCGAGAAAGACTCGGAAGATAGCCTTAGGAGAGCGCCGAGTCGTCGGCTTCGCGCAAAATACGCCTCGAATGCCTATATTACGTGTGTACGCGCGAGCCAACCGATCCATATCTGTTTTGTCCACGCAACTCTGTAGTCTTCTTATCGAGTCGACATCGTTCGGCCAATATTGGCTTATCGATCGTCCGATCGGCGTGGAACTTTTCGTCCACTTAGTTTTTTTTTGCTTTTTTTTCTGCCCACTTGATGTTGTACTCGTTTGAAAGACACGCTTCTACAAAAATAATTACCACTGTTTGCTCGAGTGTAATGTACTTTATCATCGGGACTGATGGAAAATAAATGCACGGATACGATGTATTCCGTACCACATGATGTTTCCCTCAACTATACCGTACTTGTTATCTACGCTTTTGGTAGGACTTTCTCGAAGAAGCCTGTAAGTAGGTATGACTAAATGAGCGTATCGGCCTGAAAAACGATTAAGTGCATCGACACACGTACGAATCTCGAACGATATAATGAGGTTCCTTACAATTTTTTCAAAAAGAAAATCCAAGTGCAGCCTTATTCAAACGTACTGTAATTGTGGTCTTTGGTGGCCCAATGTGTCCGTGTATAAGAGGGTACCCGATGAAGTTTTTAGATTCACTCGTTTAAGGGTATCATTTCAATTATGATGGAATTGGATGGCTCAAGGTCTAGATAAATTTTATTTGAAAAAAAAAAAAAAAAAATGATTAATTTACTTTTGTTTTTAGATTGCCATTTTCTTATCAATTTCCATTACATCGCAAAAAAACTTAATTTCTTACTACAAGGTAGTTTGATATGTAACTTGGGGAAATTATAAAAAACCAAAGCAGCGTTCAAGATAACAATCAGGAGTGACATAAAAATTTTCAGTACAGCCAAGTTATATCGTTTTCAAGATATGGTAATCAATGTTTAAACGTTCAATTAGTATATTTTATATCTACAATATAAAGATCGGAAGAAAAATTGTTTAACTAATGTGGTTTTAATGCTTCATTGTTCGAATTCTTTTACTGATTTGTGACTCTTTATTGTTTCTGCATAAAAAAAATTACGTGATCAATCAAGAATGATAATACTTGAAAATGAATATTATCTTTTGGTACGAAAAAATTGAGAACTTATCCGAGGTCGTAGAGCTTAATATTTGTGCGTACAAATAAATAGAAATCGGCCTATCGGGGATTTAAAACATTGTTCTCACGAGGATGAAAAATGCGTAAGTAAAGTATTCCACATATGTACAATGACATGTATATGTACATTTAATGTTAACACCGATGAATTTCCGCGACCGATCGACTATAATCTGATCGGGCAAAAGGAAGAGGGGCAGGCTTTCCACGATCGTCTTCCACTAGCTTCGCCTATGAGCTCCGGTAGAGCGTCTTATCAGCGGTAGCGCGGTAACGGCACGGTAGCATAGCGTCTAGTGCATACGTCACGGCTCTTTGCAGCGCATCCGCGACGAGAAAATCGAGCTGGTCTCATACCTAATAGTCGAAAAACGCATCGCGGCCTGGGCACGTCGTCGCGTGGCTCGGTGTTACTCTCTGAACTATTTTTTGTTTTCCCTACCGAGCTCATCTCTGCGGGTTTTCGTTGCGATCGCGGTAGTGATGATACTCTAGTGTCAATAGGGTATTGTAGTTTTTTTTTTTTTTTTTTTTTTTTTTTTTACCATATAGCTCTTGGGAGACGTAGTTGGGTTTGATCGCTGATGCAGATACTCGGGACGTCGGCGGACGTTGAGGTGTGTGACTTGGAATTGGTTTTCAAGGCCGAATCGCTCCTACCGCGCGATAGTTTGATTGCCGATTTTTGGACTCGAGTGACCATGGTGTCGAGTGGTTCCAATCATCAACGTCAAGATGATTGTTATTTATTTTATTTTTTTTTAATTTTTAACGAGCTCGTTTGACTATATCATCGGACCAATGATTTTCAAAATTGTCACCACAAGCAAATTTAATGCTCTTGCTCGCTTGGTGATATTAATAATTTTGCTCCCCCAATATTGGGGTTTTACGCACTTTAGAGTTTAACGAATCAAAAAACTATATCAATCTAGTTGACGAAGAACGGAACGGCGGAAGTAACATAAACGCTGCAAATGACAGAATAATGACTGCTGCAGCACTTTTGAATAGATCTAGTCGGACGCGCACGACCATTCCGTAACTAATACCCGCGGTATTTTAATTTTTTTATTTTTTCGTTTCTTTTGTTTTGAACAGCACATTTTGAAGCTTTTGGCACATATTTTGTTCAAATAACTCAGTTGTCATTTTTAAAAATTCACTCTCAAAGGCAGTGAGCATCCGACCACTTGGAAGGGAGGAAAAAAAAAATTCCCGAAAAATTTGTCTCTCGCGAGCTCACCGTCTTTGAGAGAAAAGACCCCTCAAAAAGTCGAGAGAAAGGACAGACGTGTTGCACTTTTTCAGCTGAACCATTAGCCCGCCCATGCGTCTGTTACCATCTTCGGAAATCCAAAGTCTCCTGATAGCCGTAAGTTCGCGCCCTCCAGACTCCATCACGATGAGGACAACGAGCGCACGCGAGGCGCCAGCCCTCGAAATCTGACGACAGGTTGATTTCCCTTTGTTTTATCGCGAGCGGCGAACAACAACTCGACGATTATTGTGCCGGATACGAGAAAAGGAAGAAAAGATAATACATACATATATAGCGATTAAAGGTAAAATCACGTAAAAGGGAGCACATCAGGGGAAAATAGTAATAGTATAGTCAAGGGCATATACGAGAATAGTCCTTCGATCCATATGTGGGGCACGTGTAGCGGTAGGACGATATCGCGAGGCCCAAAGATCCGACCATCATTGTAGCAGCGACAGGATGAACAGCGTGAGCAGAGAAAACAACGGCCAGCGCAACGGGCCGGAGAGCAAGAAGCTGCTCGACGCGACCCCGCTGACGCCACCCTCGAGCCCGACAACGCCCCAGTTTCGCGATCTCGACGAGATATTCCGTCAATTGCCCATTACCGAGGACACGTCGTGCGGCATATGGTGCCTGCGGGGCCCGTGTTTGCAAAAATTCGCCAATAAGAAGGCCTACGTTTTCCTATACGGCGTCCTCGGCTGCATCTTCTCCGCGTCCTACGCGTACTTCAACGGCACCATCACCACCATCGAGAAGAGGTTCAAGATACCCTCCAAGACGACGGGTAGGGCTTTCGCTAATCTATTGTTTTCATTGTCATTTTTTTTTTTTTTTTTTTTTTAATCTTCGAGTGTTGGTGTTACTGATCGGCAGGAATCATCACCGTGGGAAATGACATATCGCAGCTGCTCGTTTCGGTGGTGCTGTCTTACTACGCGGGCAAAGGCCACAGGCCCAGATGGATCGCCGTTGGGATTTACACGGTAATGATGCTACATATTTTGATGATTACGAGTCTCGATTAAATGCATTAATTGTACATATGTCTACGTGTGGAAAGTTAAAACTGTCTTTTAATTACCATGTATATGGACCAAGGCTGGTAATCAAAGAAGCCACGGATCATCAGTTTATCAGATACGATGTTGGATTTTTTTATTTATTTTTTTTATTTACTTGTACAGTCGTACGGTGCACGATGTGGAATCATTGAAATATAGATCACGTTTACCCAACTATCGGTCTCAGGCTACTTTATCAAGCTGAAAATTCCGCTCCATCAAAATAAGAATTGGTTCACAATTTGTATGGGCACGGAATTTGATTTCGTCGCGATAAGTACTAATGTTTCACTTTGATTGAGTACGATTGAGTGTTTCGACGGTGATTTTCGATGGTCTTACTTGTACGATATTTGGTAGCCATGAGTACATTTGTAATTATATTCATATGACGTAGGTGTGCTTTTACGGTGGTTAGTCCTATGCATACGCGCGTAGTAGAATATCGAAAATTGCTCTCGTTGTACGTGGAATATTAACATGAATTATTAATTTAGAAATTTACTTATCGTGTCCTCTAATCGGTGCAGAATTTTTAAGCATTTGAAAGTACATGTCGTTAACGGTAGTATTGCATTACACAATCAAAATTGATTTGAACAAATACGATGGTGTGGAATGCAACGGTTTCATGTATTTATATTTGTTTGTACGTCATTGCATAAGCTTATAAAGCCTTCCGACTTAGTCTTCGTGCTTACGATGATAAGATTGAAAGATCAAGATAGTAACCCAGTAGTCACTGGATCACTAAAAGTCCGTCTCTCTACCATCCGGCCTATAAATGTACGAACGTGATTTGAGATGTAATCTAATATTTAAAAACAAATTATGTTTCGCAAAGTATACATCTATATACCTGTTGGTCTTGGAACTCTTTTGATCAATTGTCTCCACCTCGTAATGATGAATCAAAAAATCTCATTTGCCCAATGTTGGTAGCTTGTATGTCATGCTTTTTCCATGCATACCAAAAAATCAATTAAACCATGACTTTTAAAAATTAATTACAACTTGGCATGTTAGCGTGATAGAAAAAAAAAATTATTATCTCGGCACTTTCGTGCACCGGTATGCAAATCAAATCAGGGATCTAATACACGACTTACACGTACATACACACACGTGTATTAAAGTCGCGAAGAGGCTTCGTTGATGGCTATATACGTGTACCACATTGCGTGTATTCGCGTACGCGTTTGTGACGTAGGCAAAGTACAACGGCATGAAGAGACGTGCGTTATCTTCTAGCGTCAGTTAACAGGGTTCCACGAGAGAGAGAGAGAGAGAGAGATCCTCGCGAGCGATTGCGCACAATTTTCGGATGATTTATGACATTACACGATGCACACATGTACGTGTTGTTCGCGTTTTCTCGCTCATCTCCGTGTCACGATCTCTGAAAATTGTTCGATAAGCTTGCAAATGAATGGCCATAAAGTTGTTTATCATCAAAATGGCACCAACGATCACACGTAAAGGCATATGGTTGAAAAAATGCATGTCAAAAAATGAAACTCAAAGAGACGCGTGTGATGCAATGCCGCAGGTCGTGCTGTTCTGCTGCTTGACAATGTTGCCCCACTTCCTGTACGGTCCCGGCGAGGACGCTCTGCTCCTGACGAAAGAGTACGGCCCGTCGCTCGAGCTCGGGGCGACCAACGCGACGAGCTTCACCCCGGAAAAGCAGCGCAAGTTCCTCTGCAAGAACCGCACGAGCGCCTCCCACTGCATCGAAGCCGACGGCAACTTTGCCCCCCAAGTGCTCCTCTTCGTAGCCCAGCTCGTCTCGGGGATCGGGGGCTCGCTCTACTACACCCTCGGCGTATCCTACATGGACGACAACATCCAAAAATCCAAAACTCCGGCCCTCATCAGCTTCTCGTACTTCCTGAGGATGCTGGGCCCGGCCCTGGGCTACGGGCTCGCCTCCTTCGCCCTCAAGTTCTACATCAGTCCAACTCTCACCCCCACAATCACCATGCACGACCCAAGGTACGTCCGACCACTCTTGGCCCACGATAACCCCCTCCTACGTTAAATTTAATTTCGTTTCTCCAACATTGGCAGGTGGCTGGGGGCTTGGTGGCTCGGCTGGATCATCCTGGCCATCCTGCTGTTCGTGTTCGCCAGCGTCGTGGCGTTATTCCCGAAAACGCTGCCCCGTGCAGCCGCGCGTAAAGTCCTCGCCCAGGAGCGCAACAAATCAGCGAGTAATTTAAAAGCCGCGGCCAACCAGCAGGAACAAGAACTGCCGGCCTCGGTGGGCGACATGCTGAGGACGTTCAAGCGTCTGCTGACCAACACGACCCTCATGTGCAACAACCTCGCGGCGGTGTTCTACCTGATGGGGTACATGCCCTACTGGATCTTCATGCCCAAGTACATCGAGACCCAGTACAAGCAGTCGGCGTCTGTGTCGTCGCTCATCACCGGCACCGTGGGCCTCGTGTTCAGCGCGTTTGGTATCCTCCTGTCGGGCCTCGTCATCTCCAAGTACAAGCCCAAGGCGCGCTACCTCGCCGCCTGGAACGTCATGGTCGGGGCCATATCCGTCCTGGGCATGATATCGTACGCGTTTCTCAGCTGCCCGGCCAACGACAAGCAGATCGCCGTGGCCGAGGACGGCTCCCTCGAGACCCTGCTCCCCTGCAACCAGCACTGCCACTGCGACTACGTCACCTACAACCCCGTCTGCTCGGAGCTCGGCCGGACTTTTATATCCGCCTGCCACGCTGGCTGCACGACCATCAAGGTTTGGCTTTTCTCTTCATTCAACCGTGTACCGATATTTTTTGCAATGTTGTTGTTTTTTTTTTTTTTTTCCAAGGCGGGCGAGGCGACTAGCAAGATTTACTCGGAGTGCAGCTGCATCAAGCCGAGTTTGGCGCTAAACGGGACGAGTAGCGGGGATTTTTGGAGTCCGCGGGACTTTGGGACCGCGGTGCCCGGAGCTTGCCCGATCGACTGCGTGGACAAGTTTTATATATTTTTGGCGGTCGTTTGCGTGCTGAAGTTCGTCGGCGCGACCGGCAGGGCATCGAACTTCTTGGTGTCGGTCAGGTGCGTCGACGAGAAGGACAAGACGGTGGCCATGGGCTTCGGCCTGACCATCATGAGTCTCTTTGCCTTCATACCGTCGCCCATTCTCTTTGGCTACATTCTAGGTTTGTCGCGTCTTTTCGTAACTCCCACAATGTTGCGATGTTTAATAAATACGCCCACGTTTCGTTTGGCAGATAAGACGTGCCTCGTGTGGGGAAAGACGTGCTCGGGCACGGGAAACTGTTGGCTGTACAACGGCGAGACTCTCAGGTACCTCCTGAACTTCACCGCTGCCTGTAAGCTACACGTCTTTTATTTGCCGTTTAATTTTGGCTTAAATTTTGATTAAGTAATCATTTTTTATTTCTTTCCGACCGTTTAGCTTTCGTTACCGTGGGCACGGTATTCGACGTTGGCGTCTGGTATTACGTCAAGGATGTCAAAATTTTCGACGAGGAGGTCGAGCTGGAGAACATAGCCGAAGAGCCCGGTGATTTGTAAAAAAAAAACAAAACAAAAAAAAAAACAAAAAAAAATTGTTGGAAATAATGCCAGGATATTCGTCAAAATGTCGACAATGCGTTACATACCATAAATATATATGTTATTGAAAATAAGCAGGAATGATTGCGAAGCGCGTGTGTTGAAAGGTGTACATGAAACGGACGTGTGGACGGTTAATGTAAGGTTACTTTAAATTTTATATTATTATTCTCCATCAAATGTTCGAAAATCATCGTTATTTTAGAAAATTGATCGTTGTACCTACAACGTAGACTGTTTTTATATATATATGTAATATGAATAATACCTACATGTACCTATCTATATAATATAATAAACAAAAAAAATGTCCAGAGCCGGTTGTATGTGCAAATGTTCAGCAATAAATGATTCGAATACTCGAATGATCGTGGATTGTTTATTTGAATACAATATAAATATAAAAAACGCATCATGTGTATATACTTGGCGACTGATCTGAGAGAACTGTACGACATGAACAACTTGTCAAATACAGGGCAATAATGGGCTAGATTATCTTTGTATAAAAGTACAAAAAGCCTTGGACGCTCGATGAAAATCTTTGACACCCTCACAAATTCGTGCACAGAGGGCTACCCTTATTCTTTGGTGGCTCAGAGTCCGAAGTTTTCGAGCTCAAACTCCCCCTGGAGTCTGACGCGTCATCGTGCAGCCTCAACCTATCCCGTAGATCCTGAAAACTTCCAAAACCAGAAGAAGATGCTTGATCCCGCGAAGGCGAAGGGTACTCCACGGGTTGCATCAGCTTCCTTAGCCGAAAATTCCGGTTCTCCTCCATCTCCTCGTAGTAGCTCGTCATCGGAGATCGGTAAGCAAAACGATTTTCATCCAACAACTCGCCACTGGGAGTTCCGTCCAAATGTTGCGTCGCGACCATCACCATTGGCGACCGAAGCGATCCCTTTGTAGAGTCCTCGACCTTTGGTTCGTAAGAATTGACGAGTGGAATACCTATCTCGTTGAAGTCGCCTTTCGACACCGGTCGCTCCCCCTGGGAGCCGCTGGTCCCAGTTTGCGGACTGTTGTGCTTCGAGGACCTGGCTAGTCTTGGGTCGCCGTAGTTTTCTGGATTCGGAAAGCGCCTCTCGCCCGACGGCTGGATTCTCTGTGGAGGCCTGCTCAGCTCGTCCAGGCTCGAAGTCGGCAACGGCTTTTCGGACTCGCTCCCGCCATCCGAATCCAGCTCCAGAGGTCTGTACGAGACTTTCGATCGCTTGCTCCGACCGTCGTCTGAACTATCCTCGTCGGTGCTGGGCTCCTCCGCTGCCCCCTTGGACTGCTGTCCGTACTCTGGTCTTCCCGAGGACTCCCATTCGTCGCTCACACTCGCGACTGGACCGTTAGCCTTGCCCAAGGGGTTTTCCACCGCGATTTCCGGATCCAACGAGCCAACTTCGGGACCTATCAACAAAAATGCTTCGATGAACAAAAATGGCCACTTGATTACTTGTTAGGCGAGCAGTTTTACAAAAGCACCTGCTTCTTCCTGATCGTCTCTTGGTGTTCCTTCCCAAGGCGATGGGTCATGGGTCTGGAGCAATGGCTCGGCCTGGGCTCTCGCCACATTGACCATCTCCGTCTGCTCGGGTTGTCTTTCCTCCTCGATGGGGTCGTAAATCTCGAGATCCTTGCTGAACAGCCAGGTGGCCACCTTGAGCAGAGCCCCAAGAAAAATCAATCCGGCCGTCAAGAAGCACAGGTAACTGGCCAAGCTCGGCCGGTGGAGGTGGCAAACGCTCAATCCCCAGTGCCAGCAGGTGGATTCCACGAGTTTGTCGTACCCGATCTTCCCCGGCACGTAGGCGAGGAGGCCCAAGATAGTCAGCCCGTAGCCGATCGCCAGCGCTTTGTCCTGGACGTTGACGCTTCGCAGGACCACCAGCAGATCCCCGACCACCGTCGAAGCTACCGCGGCGTACACCAGCATCGTCATTATCTGGAGCCCACGTTGAGTTGGAGGACCATTACTATACCCTCGACACGTACAGATATCCTAAAAGTATACTCACCTCGTGTATCAGCCAGCCCGCTTGACAACTGTCCGAGTCGCACGGCCCATCTCTAGCGTCGCCCTTTTCAACTCCGATGCAGGAACAGTTGTAGTATACTTGAGTGCCGTATTGGTTATCCATGGACGTGCAGCCAGCGTGGCAGGGGCTGTAGAACGTCCACTCGCCTCTGCTGTCGCACACGGGACGAAAGTCCGCGTCTCGCGTACACTGGCAGTCCTTGTTGCAATACTCCCTCGGAGAGACCCTGAAAAGTGACAATAATCCATCATGAGTACGCCCAATACTACAAGCCACGGGAGACTCACGATCCTCTGTTGGGAAAGCCCCGGATGCGCGCTTTTTCGCAGTCGTTGAAGGCGAGCCCGAGCACGACGAGAGCCGACAAAAGCAGCACTGCCAGGCTGTAAATCACCAAGGTCCTTGACCCCGGCTTGGCGCGTCTGATCAATAAACCAGCCACGACTATCGCCAGTCCAATCAACAGTGGCCTCGTCATTGCTGAACAATCAGAAAAAAAAGAAAAATGATCAACTCATCTGAATGGCTTTTCCAAGTTCAAGGAAATAAACCTTACTCGCGATCAGCCGCGAGAGCAGAGGATCCCCGAAGCCCAGGAGCCGGCCGGTGGGCCGTGGCGCGAGGAACCTCGACTCGAGCAGGACGTTCTCGTTGGCGGAGAAGTTGACCAGCGCCGTAAGAACAAAGACAGCGGCCAGGACGTTGCACACGAGGATCTTGTTGGTCACGAGTCTCGCCAGGGAGGGTACGAAGGCCGTACTGCCGACCTTTATCGACGCCAACCTGCGCGAGTTCCTCAACGTACCGGATTCGTGGAGTATCGTGGCTGCCGCCTGCTCCACCATCTAAACGAGTGCCCAATTGGGGTATTATCGAATGGTTAGTGTATACAAGCGTATAAGTGTACGGCACACGTGGCAAACCTCGGATGGCAGTTTTCTCGGGAAAATGGCCATTAGGACGCCGGGGATGGCCAGTAGGACGGCGAAGATCGGCCAGCCGAGCCACCACGCGCCAAACTGATCCCGATACGATTTCACGGAACTGAGATCGTCGGCGTCTATTCTGAGGATCGGAAGCGACTGATGTGTTATTTTGCACTTTGGTATCTGGAGGGTAGGCAATAAAATAGGTACCGTTGCAACGACCAGCCAAGCAGGTAGCCGAGGGCGTTGCCCAGCACCTTCGCGGCTATCGCAACGCCCAAATAAGCCGAGACGTGCACTTTCTTCGTGTTGTCGTCGAGGTAGGAGAGCCCGAGGGC
The DNA here is from genome assembly GCF_000648655.2 of Copidosoma floridanum. The sequence goes on from NW_019379485.1 coordinate 1,099,619, forward strand.
GCAGTAAGCAACGTGGGCCATTCCCGAGACAACCTGCATGACGATGACCAGGAAGAGGGTCGAGTAGCGCGGCACGTCCTCCTTGTTGATCGCTCTTAGAGGCAGCATGGGCGAACACAGCTCGGGACTGTCTTCTATTGGGGGCAAAAAATGGCTACACTCGTGACATTTTTACTCTTTTTGTTTTCGTGACTGTAAAATGTGAAGTACCCGCGTATATGGAAGCGTGGGTCGTGTCGTCGGTGTCTACAAGTCGTTCGTCCCAGCGAGATATGCGAGGGATCACGCATCCCAAGAGTCCGGCGCACTGCAGGAGCGTCAGCCCACCGAGCCAGGCGGCGCGGTGAATCCGGTCTCCCCAGTACGCGACCGCCAACCCGATCAAAACAGGCGTGACATCCGACACGTACAACACCCATCCTGAAATGTGTTTCAATTGCTTTATGTATATGGAGATTCGGTGGTGGGGGGTGGATGGTGTGTGCGGTGTACCCATGACGTGGGGATCGATTTGGAACCTCCGGGAGATGGTGGCGCTGGCGACGTAAAAGTAAGCCTGGATGGCAGCCTGGAGGAATCCGATGCTGCACAATAGGGCGAGGAGTACCCGGCGCGTCGCGAACTTGGCCAGTCCCTGGAGCCGGTACTGCGCGCAGCCGCAATCTATCGATTCCATCGTCAGGGAGTTGGCCGGCCCGGCCAGTCCAACGCCCTCCTCCTCCTCTGTGCGCGCTGTTTCATTTGCAGGACTCTGCGACATTACCTCTTCCACTGCCACAGGCTGCAAAATGGAAACAAAATACATCGATTACTGGACTGCTGTTTTTCGGTATTTTACGCAATCAACCATGTCAGTGAAACCTTATCCATCGCAAATGTATCAATGAGGATGATCGTGAGCAAAGAAGCAAGGGATATTGCGTCATTGGGCTTTTACTGCATGTTATTTAATATTGAGTCCATACGCACGGTGTTATAATTGGCGATGGAGTCCCACGATGGATGACTCAGTTAGTCAAGATTGATTGCAGGTGATGAGTAACACCGTTTGTTTTATAGTGTAGGTATAGGTACACAACGTCATATATCCAGCCAAAAAGTTGTCATTTCTCATACCACTACCACGCCCGGAATAAGGATTTCAAATCGAGGTGCAATAACAATATGTACCTCAATAGTTTCACAAGCGGCCGAATAACTGATCGATATGTCGAGTATGAGGCGTGTACACTTGTTATCACGGCGCACCCGTCGACTTCGGTCTCGAACTCTATCTCAGTGTATCGGAATTAAACGCTTTACCCGATGGATAAATAAACATGTACGTGTTTGTTTCAGCGCAATGTCAACTAATATTTCTATTTCAATTTTCGTTAAAAACGCACGGTATTTACTCTTTCGAAAAACTTGTGTGTTTTCGATTTCGAAAAAAAAAAAAAAAAAAAAAAAAAAAAATGTTTGTTTACTTCAACTATACGCTCGATCCCACAAATGTATACTATTTGGGTCAACTGGTTAAACAATAGTAACCATCGTAATAATAAAAATAAAATTATGTGTTTATTTTTCTTTAGTGCTTACCTCAATGAAAATGCAACAAACAGCAGTTGCGAATCGGTTTAGTCAATCAATACACTTTTCCGGAGATTTTTCGTACGATCGGCAGAAAAATGTTCAAAAAAGAGCTTCATGTCACCGGGGTAATGCGAGAATCAACGACGCGCACTCACTGCCGTGGTAAGAGAAAGAGACAAAAATTCATCGTAGAATACAATACCTGGAGAGACACTTGCGCGTTGCCAACGCGAGGCTAAGCTGACACATTCTACCGCCACTGTGTTATCTGTCGCGGGTTTAGATAAGCGATGCCTATCTCTTTCGAGCGATAAGTGAGATGAGCCATTTCGGTGTTTGTGTATTTCTTTTTTGTACGTATAATATATGGTATGTATATGTATACACGAATGTGGGTTTCTCGAATACGTGGATGAAAAAGCCGTGCGCGTGCGTGACGCGTTTAAATGTAAGTAATGTAGGTACAATTTGGTGTACAATCACCTGTGGTATAGGATACAGGTATAGATACGGGCGCTCGCGAGAAGGCCAAAGTGACTACTCGCGCGATGGTACACGGTTGTGACTGTTACACCCGTAGATAGTATAACATAGGTGTATTTTCCGATAACGGGGCCGGTTGACTCAGCCTGTACTTGTACACGATATGTGTATACTCTTGACTACGCGGTTGTGTTGTAACTAGTCGCACGCTGAACATGGCCGGCAGGATCTTGGCTTTACACTGTAATATTCACCTGACAAAGGATTAAAAGAACAATAATAATGATAGTCCAGCACGTGATATTGCATAATATGACGTATTTCGCGCTCGAATCAGTGTTTTTTTTTTTTTTCTACAAGGTACAGGTGTAGCTGTTGCATAGGAGAGTGCTTTGCGTTCGGGTCTAACAGACAAAGTAGGCCAACACCACGCGTACAAAGCGGATAATTTTTACGTTAACACGTAAAGTATATATATTTAAAAAAAAGAATATTTTTAGCTTCAAATCTTTTTTTTTCTACTTGTAACATCGTGATGCCTGTTGAAATGATTTTTTTTTTCTCTACAGATAACATGGCATCAGTAGTGCCATTTTTCAGAAATGTAGCCGCACGTTGTTGTTTAAAAAGTATTTACAACATTTAAGCTTATTTTGCAATTAGATTAATTCACGTGGTATTTACTCAATAAACAAACACATTTATAAATTAAAATCTTTATATATGTTTCATCAATAATGTACCTTTCCTTCGTATACCACATTGAAAAAATAAAATTTTATACGTTTTACCCTATCGAGATCCTCTTTCGTTTTCCATTATCTGTCCAAAAATCCACGTATATGCGGAGAAATAGCTTCCTCACGAGTAGTTGTACCTCATGAAAAGCGGAAAAACGCTTTCTCTCCGGTCACGGGTTAGCTCTCTATCTCCTTTTGCTTCGCAAAGGAGCCTCGGGGGCGAGGGCCAAGGAGTTCACCTTAAGCACACTTAAGTCAGGGGGTGGGGGGGCTCGTAAGAAAATGACGGATGCCAATTAGCATATGAAAAGCCCCGTTCGGCCGTTCTCGCCCGGGGTCAGCTGCTTCTCTCTTTCCCTCCTCTTGGCAGGGCGATCACGTTTTTGAATATTAAGGGCGGGATTACGCCGAAGGCTTAACGCGCGAAATTTAGTTCCTCCTTCTTCTTCTTCTTCCGTATACCTCGGCGAGCGACTAACACCGCTTGGGAGGGAAAAAAATCGCCACCAACTCCCCCCAACTCGTTTTCCTTCGCTCACCGGCTTCTTCGTTTTTCCGTACGTATACCCCGATGTTCCCTGCAGTCCTCTCTCTCTCTCTCTCTCGGGGTGCAAAGCTCTTTCTCATCGGGTCTTTGCACGGCGCTAGATTAATCTGAATAATATTCAAGCCCCCCCCCCCACCTGCCTGGAGGTACACTCGGGCCATTTTTTGTTGTTAAGGCAGGTGTCCGATGCGAATAAACCACCCTGACGAATGATTTTGCTTTTTCACGAACATTTCCCATCGATCCGAGTAAGGAGGCTTTCACTCCGATATTTTTTTTTTTTTTTTTTCTTATTTGCCCGTCTCCACAACGTACGTTTTTGAGGATGGACAAAAAAGGCAGAGCCATGTGTAGTCAAGAAAATTCGACGCACCCGTTGAAACTGTTGCTCAAGTAACGAGAAAACACCACGAATGGCCGGAAAAGCCCTTCAATCAGCTTAAAACGCCCAAAGGCCGCAGCAGTGGTGGAGGTAATAAAATTACTATTTCGCACGAAACGGGGGGTAGGGTGTAATGTGATGAAAGCCAGCGTCGAAAGGAGAAAAGCTCTGTTTTTATCTCGATAATTAAAGTCGGGCCTTTTGGAAGGTGTGCGTGCACTGGTGAAACGAAGCTTTTTATTCGCCGACGGAGCCAACCGGAGGAGGAGAGAAAAGCCCAAGACCCAAGTCAACGGCAGCGGTGGCATGTTGACGATACAAATATTTAGAGGGCTCGCGTTGCCCGGCACATATATGTATACATGTAGCGGTCAGCACCCGATGTTATTAGTAAATTAACCGACATCAAAGAAAACGCGGGCTCGGGTCACTTACTCCGGTTAATGGAAAGGCCTCTACAGCTGTGACGTATACGCGTGCACGCGCTTCCTCTTGCGCCCTCTTCCTCGCTTTCTCCGACAAATTTGTACGTCGAATGGACCGCGCTGGCGAGGATGGGTTGAGAAACTTGATTCACGTTAAAATCGCTGGGATGGACGGCAAGTAAAATGACGAGCAGATGAGTATTTTTTTTTTTCCTCTTGACAACGAGATGGCTGTTTTTTTTTTTTTTAACGTGATTTAACAGCGATTGATAATAAAAAAGACAGCTAGGCTGAAATATTTTCCTCGGGGAAAAAAAAGAAAAACAGTTCTAAAGTTAGAAAAAACTCACGGTGCACAAGTGTATACGCGTATACTCTCTCGGCTCGGGCTTTTAATTGTAAAATACTGTGATCCGATGGGCGTCGGGGGAGTCTTATGGAAGAACTCGGTGTAATCCCGGTGTAAGAGCCCGCCGTGTGCGAAAGAAAAAGAAAATAAGAAGGGGGTACATACAACTCATTGGCATCACGTGCTACGCGTGTATATACCCGGTGTACGGAAAAAAAAAAAAAAAAAAAAAGAAAGGTCCTTCGTCCTTGGAGATTAATCGATGCAAAAAGTTGGTGAAGAAAGGGAAGAGGGGCAAAAATCGGCCTCCCCGAAAATCTTAGCGAGGGGGATTACAACTGGAGTTCAAGTCCCGCGAAGGGGCTGCCCTATATATATCTCTCGGCCTCTCTCGTTCTCCTGCACGCGACCCCGTAACGCTTAATTTTTCCCTCGATTTTTTAATCTCCCGGTAAATATCGTCCCGGGACGGCTCTCCCCCGATCCATTTTCTCTCCTCATCCCATGTTAATACAGACACACACACGCACGCACGCACACACACACATACCTATAGCATCTTTTTTCCTCTCTGCTTCTTACCGCCGAGCAGCCACTTGGTCCGGAAAGTCCGGGACGAACAAACCATCAAAGGAGAACCCATTTAAAAACCTCATCAATGCCTAAGCCCCCGTGCCCCAGACCCGTAAGAACTAATCCCTCCTATTTTAACGCGCGCGGGGGTAGGGGCGCTGCTCCTGTCGGGCCTCCGAGGAATCGGTGCTCCACCTACCCACGCTTTTAAGAGTAAGACTCTCCAACGTCCTCCTCTCGTTGTCTTTGCCAAAGGAGCGCCTTTGTTGGCGGATACGCGGAGGTTTTATTATTTCGACGACCAGGTCCATGTGACGCTTCTTCCCTATCGTGGTAAGGAAAAATTGCGGAAAATTGTGCGAACGACCTTTTCTCGCGAACCACGCCCACCTTTTGACTCATTTTACGTTTCTTTTTTCTTTCCCTTGTTGGAGCTTTTAGGATTTTTCTTTCTTTCGAAGCACCACCAGTGAGCCTGAGAAAGCAAAAAAACTATTGTTAAAGTGCACCAGAAAATAGATTACTAGATTTTTTTTTTTTTTTTTTACGCTGTAACGGTATAATAAAAACAAAAAGCCACGTACACGCTGCCGTTATTCGTGAATTAAACCGATAACTAAAAAATCCATCCGATAATTGAATTACTGTACTCGCCGGAAGCCCTTCCATATCCATTGATGCTGCAGTGTAATTAAAAAAAAGAATGTAATAAAATGAAAATAAAAAAAAAAAAAAAAGCTAGCGTATCGCGCAGTGGGGAAAAATCAAATTTGAAGTTCAATCGAGCAAAAACACGATTAATCAAAGCTCGAGCGAGTAGTTGCAAAAAGGGATCGAAAAGCATCTCATCCCCTTCACCCTCTCCGGGGTGTAGGTGTATTTGGTCCACGCACGTCGCTCGGCTGCAAAAACAAAAAAAAAAACCCAACCGAAATATAGAGCGGGGGATAAGTGGAGGGGCAAAAAGCGCAGCTTTTCGAGTACACGCGGAGGGTAGGAGCATCCCGGCGATTTAATCTCCAAGCGTCGCGTGTGCCCGAACGTCAGGCAGGGGTATATAGGGGAACAAAACTGAAGGGTGTTTGACCGCCCGGTCGCGAATCTCGAGTGTTGGGCTAACATTCATAATGAAATTAATCTGCAGGGGGGGGGGGGCGCTCGTGGATAGCTGTGGTTGCCTACTGCACCTCGATTTCAATGATTTGTTTGCACACGTGGAGTTTTCGACGAAAACAGCGTCCATGGTATAATATGTGGATGCGCAGTTTGCGCGATCAACGACAAGTGTCTACAGTCCAAGTCGAGCAGAGGCCAATTTGGATGGGTCTCAGGATCGGAAAGGAGAAGGAAAAATCCTAACGAGTCGAAAGCTCCTCCCTTCGTCCTTTGAGAGTCGCATATTTTTTTCCCTCCCCCAACGCACCTCTCTCGCGAGAGTTTTAAAAATCAACAAAGCTCCGGTGGTGGTAGCGCCAGTCAAAGTGTATCGCTCGAGCGTCAGATCAAACGGCGCTGTCGATAATTGGTTGAAGCGATCCTCCCGTTTGAGGATTACGCGCCTTCTTTCTCGAGCGACGAGCGCAAATAGAGGAGAAAAAAAAAGCGGCCTCTCCTGGTGCTTATGTTGTCTTACACTCGCGGGTTCCTTTGCTCTCTCTCTCTCTCTCTCTCTCTCTTTGCCTCTTGGTCTGCTTATTTTTGCGCCGAGGAAAAAAAGGCGGCGTTTGAATTTCCCGGAGCAAAGGTAAAGAGACGCCGGGAAGGAAAAAAAAAGAGAGAGCTTGCGGCGAGAGGGTTGGGGAGAGCTTTCTCTGTCGCGACGTTTTTAATTTTTTCCAATTCGAGGGAAAAAAAAAATAATAACAACAACAAAAGAAGAAGAAGAAGGTACGGGTGTCTTGGGAAGAAATCGTTGGAAAAGCCCCCGCCGGGGAGCGGTGAGTATATTTCGAGGGCGGTCTTCCGCGCTAATTCAAATGAAATCTCCGTCTCGGTGTGATCCCTCGTTTCGCGCGGGAAAACTCGACTCGAGGAGAAAAAGAGACCGTACAAGGGAGTTGCAGCACCACCGACCGGAAGAAAGGGGTTAGCCTCTAATTGTTTTGTTAAATGACGCGCGAGTAAGAATCCCCGGCCACTCTCGACATCGCTCTCGTCCGTCTTAATTCTTAGCTCTCTCTCTCTAAGACTCTCTCTTAATTTCTTATTTCTCCTGGCCTCAATCCCCCCCCCCCCCACCACGCGGTGCCAAGCAGCCAGCGCAATTTATACTCGTCTTTATGTATTCCTCTGGCCGGTATGTATAAGGTGCCGCCTCGAGGTAACAGCAGAGATTGGAAAAAGGGAGAGAGAGAAAACGGTGAATACCGGGCTTAGGCCAGACAATGCTTCGCTTTTGAGAAGATACGTACAGCTACTGGCTTCGAGGACCTCTCTCTCTCTCTCTCTCTCTCTCTCTCTCTCTCTTTCGCGTTGGATACTTTAATTCTTTAAACGCGGCCCTTTCTTCCCTACGTGTACCATCCCTCCTCATTCGTTTTCAAACTTTGATTTTTTACTTCAATAGCGATTGTTTTTTTTTTTTTTTTTCCACCATAATCATCACGTGATTTTGTGCCTCGAGTGCGTCGAGCAATGCGATATGGATGTTAAGACGCGTAGCCTAGTTTCGCGAGGTCCTGGACGCGCAACTATCGGGAAAGTGTCGAAAAGTCGGTCTGGTCCGGATAATATACCCACACGTAGCGAGAGGAGATAAGAGTCCCGAGGAAAATTCATTGAGGTGGCTTCCTCGACCAGCACTGCTACATATAACAAAGTACGCGCATCTCTCGAAACCAAAAGGGTCCGATCGATGGCCAATCGATCCTTACTTTCCGACTTAGGTCCCGCAACTTGTACATATACAGCCCCAGTTCCCGCGTCTAAAATCGGATTGGCCGCAGCACCGCTAAAGGCAACAAACTTACTTACGCGACCGCACCGGTACTGGTCGACCGTCTTCTCTCCCCCATCCCTTTTCTTGCTAATTGGCATAGGTATTATAACAGGATCTCCAGCATCGGCCCGATCGCCGTCGTGGAAATTAAACCGGTAATGGCCACTCGTAGGGCCGACGCGGAAAAGCGCGATCGCATGTATATACCGGCGTGTCCGACTAAGTGCTCCCGAGTCAACGTTTCGTCAGCCACGAGATGGACAAGGCCTAGGGGTGGGAGGGGGGGGATCGATGCAAAAGCAAAGAGGAACCGATGAAACTCCTCTCGCGAAATTGACTCGTAATTGGCCGGGGATGTACACCAGTTTCGCACAGGAGCTTCTTCTTCCACTACGCTCGCTCGGGGTGTAGGTATATAAAGACACTCCGTGCCCCCCACCCCCCGGGTCTGGGTAAATATTGGCCGCTTATATCGATCCTCGTGCCGAGAGAAGGAGGTGATTCAATCACTCATCCATCGCTTGGGAAATACGGTGTATGGATGGTGCGCGAGGAGTGGCCCCGATGCTGTTGAAATTTAATTGTCCTTTTTGAAACTTTGGTGTTTATAGAGCCGCGCGTCCGCGGGTGTATATACACATACGAGCGGACGCGGATCAGCGAGAGAAGTTGCGAGCCGATGCGCACCACTCTGAGGGTGGAGGGGAAAAAAGGTGGGTACGCGAGAGCGCGCGGAAGCGAGTTTTAATATAAATACGGAGAGGAAGTGGAGGGGGGGGGGGGTATATCGGTGACGAGAAACGAAGAGAGGAGGGAGGACGGAAAGAGAAGCTGGGCTGCCATCGATGATGCTCCGCTTTATACAGTAGGGAGTACAGCTGCTAAATGGAAGTCAAGCAAGGGTTAACTCAATAGGGGCCTTAAGTGAATTACTTATCGCGCGGGGGCTATACGTGTATACTATATATAGTTACCTTATGTACGTACGGTGTACCTTATATATACAGCAGAGGCCGAAAAGGGACCCCTCGAGTATGCCTATGCTCGCCCTTGGAGCTCTTTACAGTTTGCTATACATACACTCTCTGCTGTCGTCCTCTACTCCGTTGCGGATATTAGAGGGTGTATTTTTTCATTTTATGCTTACCGTCTTGTGTTTCGACGAAGAAACTACAGTGAATTCTTTTTTGTTTTATTTTTTCATAGCACAATACGATGTTTGGCCAATCGATTGATTTTTTACGCGTTTAAGTGGAATCCCTGGTGGTGTACGCCCTCCAGCAAAACGAGCAAAGGAACGCGAGGAGATACAAAGTTTCAGGGGGGGCAATATTACCCTCCCGGTATGACGGCAAAAATGTTCGCCGCTATATGCGCATTACGGCAACCAACGCGGTGCCCAAGAAAATTTAGTTATCCGCAGACGCCGCCAAGCACAGCGGAGAGTATACGGGCACAACAAAAGCTCTCGTCTCGTTTTCCGATGCTCCCGTCGGTACATCGCACACGCAGCCCCGCTAAAGATGATATTACAGATCGAACGAGTGCTCGCTACTACCCCCCACACAATACACTGAAACTCTCCAGACTCACGTATAAGTGTATTTTATACACGTACGCACCTGTGATGCACGATCGACTCTGTAAGCGTATATACACCCCCTCGTCTTTGTGCCGTCTCGTGCTTTCTGGCCCCTGGTCCTCCCTCTCTTCCGAGCAGCAACTTCGTTATACGAGCGTCGCCGGCTTAATTGCAGCTGGCAATCGCGGCTCTCTCCGCTCAATTACGCGTCAATTAGCGAGCTGCGCGCTTCGGGAGAAAAAGCTCTCACTCCCCCCCCCCCTCCGACACTGGAAAAAGTTTGCAATGGACTCCTCTCTTTTTTTTCTTTTTTCTTTGTTTCCGTTTGACGATTTTTCTTCCGAGGATACATAGGTATATACATAATTCGCGTTGCATGTAGGTGTTCAGTGGTTTTTAGGGGGGTGGAAGTGTTTTGCCGTTAAATAAACATTTACCTTGTGATGAATCGTACGACGGAGCTTGCCGTCGCAAATGGTAGCGAGGACGTTAGTTTTAAGAAAAAAGAAAAAAAAAAAAAAAAACCAAGCTGTAGAAACCCCCTTTTGCAAAGTTGGGGTATTACCTAATGCACAAGAGGCGCGCCCGAAAAGATCACCGCGAGGTAGCTCATTAACAGAGCGGAGGTACGCGCGCGACATCGATTCACCTCCGAAACTTCCACAGGACTCGGGATTCAGCTCCTCCGCATGTATATTATACGTGCACGTAGGGCTCGCTGTGTATACGAAGAAGAGGCGCCCGTGTACCGTACATAGGTATAAGGAGGACGGTGGATGCGTTGTACATCACCCGGAAAACTTGCGGCGTAGATAACCTACTTGAGGAGTTAGCCCGCGTACATGCAAATTCGTGAATTATTATGCCCAGGGCTCCTCCCCGGCTGCAACGCATTATGCTCGCAAAGCGGGACTTTTAGTATAACTCGGGTGTGTAATGCATCCTCTATACGACTCTCGAAAGCCATCCTTTACCTACTCGTGCCGGTGCCCGTATTTTTTCTTTTTTCTTCAGCTCGTCTCCTCGACAATTACTTATGCGATAAAGAGCGAGTCTTTGAGTCATACTTAACATGTATTCGCGTCCGGGAGGAATCCCGTACCGATAATCGGCACGTGTATCGGGGAATCCTTTGAATTTCCGCGTGTCCTTCCGTCACAGTCTGCAAAGTTGGCATGTATGGGCACACACGTGAAAACGCGCCCGCGACTTAACGAACGGGGAGTTCCGATAAGCCCTCCATCGCTTTGAAAAGGAGACGAGAGTAGTTACGCGCAGGGGCACGGGGAGAATTCAAAATTTGGATTAGGGGGAGGGGGTGGGCGTCCCCTTTTCCACGTACGACTCGCGTTTTCGCTAATATCCCGCTCGAGACGCGTCTCTATCTATTTCTCCGTGCGCGTACGACCGAGCGGCATATGGAAACGCGGGGAGGGAGATGGACGCGGCGATATACGATATTAATACGCCAGGGGTTTCCGCGCGCTCGGGCGCCCAGATAGACGACATCAAGCTGCTTAGAAAAGCGATTGAAGCTGCTCGACTCGGCGGGGCTCAGCCGAACCGATGCGTCTTTTTGCGCGGGCGTGTATACCGAATGATGCGACATTATATATTATGCGACTCGATTTTCATACGGTTGGCTCTGCGAACGACTTTCTTGCCGATTGCGACCTCTCACTGGTCCTTTGCCGCTGTTTTACGCGTCTTTCAGCTCTTGTTGATAAAAAAAACTTTGGCGGGAATCCGATTAGCTCGACGAGGGTAGATACCCCTTACATGTAAGCTCGTGCAAATCTATACCTCGAGTTCATTTGTTTTTAAAAAACTTCTTATTTCACGAGACACGTGTGTCAAAGGCCTCGCGAGTGCGCGCCTTATAAACACAGTTGTCGGGGATTACGTGAAATAAACTCAGCTCTGCAGCTCCGATACGTACCGTAGGGGGACACGTCCTATCTACCTTACATCACGTACTGGTTTCGAGGACCCATGTATGAGGGAATTCGTACGCGTTGCAAGTATTTTGAGGAAAGCTCGTGGGTGAGCTTGCGATTTTCCAGGCCGGAAACCCGCTGATTTCGTGCCGCGGTCGCGATACACCGGGAACTACCGTACTTGGGTGCACATTGTGAGTGTACCTACTTGCAAAGCTCTTGTTTTGGGTAATTTCGAAGAGCAACGGTTACGTGGAGATGATGAGCTTTATTTCTTTGAGCTTTTTTTTTGGCTAGATTTGCCCGACATGAATACACAATCAAACAGGTACTTATACGTAAGAGTTAATCAATAAATAGAAAAAAGAAAAAATTCCATCCACAAAGTGAGGGATATTACACATCGAACAAAAACAGTCGCTCGAGTATACACACCTCGAATCTATAACAACATCTTGCAGCCCTAGATTCGACGACTGTGTACAACATATTATATGTATGTACCATAAGAGAAAGCGAGCGCAGTGCTTTTATGTCCATGATATTGCGGAGTCGAGGATCTATAAGGACGAGGAGAAGGAGGAGGAGGAAGGTACAAGTGCTGGGTCTCTGCTGCAGTAGTGGGTACCTATGTATACACATGTACGGGGGCCTGCACCCTCGTAAACCTGAATTTATTAACACTTGGGCACGGGGAGAGATTCGCCGAATGGTTTTCAATTTGTACCTTAACGCCCTTCGTTCGCGCATACGTGCACACCGCAAACACACACACACACTCGACTACTCGGTTTGGTTCCGTGGCCTCGGAACGAGGGTGGGCGCACCCGAGGGGGTGGGTCTTGAGTACCGCCAGAGAGAAAGAGAGCCTATAAACGATCGGAGGGTAAGGGGTTCATCGCGCAAAACGAGAGAGATGTCGGGCTATTGTGCACGTGTACTTATGCCAACGGGGGATAATAAGCGAGCGAGCGAAGGTGTATATATTTATATACTTACGCGCTGCTGGGGCGTCTTGGGGGGTAGGTATACATTACGATGCCGATTCTTATTTTAATGCCTCGGAATCGCGGATGCTTTTTTCCTTCCATTGTAGATACGACGGGTATTGGGTACGAGTGCGCGAGGCTCTGGATTTTTCTTTCGCTCCTCGTACTTTGCGTGCTCGTTACCCGAGTGTGTATTGTACACCAGTCGAGGTATAGATAGCGCTTGTGTATAAATCAATGTTGGCCTTGAATTTAAAATGTTAACGTTATCCATGGATTATTTGTACTTTTCTCGTTAAACAGTTTCAACTTGAAATATTACTGCACCAACACACAAGCAGGTGCTGCTGACATCCAAGCTCCCGAGGATGTTGGGTTGCATTATGTAAGGGAGCGCATACGTATGCATCTGTCAACCGAGGTGGTGTGAATTGTGTTGCAAGATTTTCGAACTGTCGAAAAAATTGGGGCAAAATTACGTAGCGATTGTAGGAATGATGAAGAAGATGGTCTTAACCAAATATCAAAGAATCGATAATTTAGAAGAAGAAAGTAGTCTCAAATTTTTTTTTCTTCAGCGAGTGTAAAGCGTGTTTTAGGGAATCCTGTTGGAATTTAACGTCAAATGAAAAAATCTTTGAATTTAAATTTAACTGATATACATACTGTATGGAATAAAATACACAAACGTATTTAAAGTTAGCAGGAGCTGGTTAAATCCAATTGTTTATCAAAAATTTATCAATATTGCAACATGTGGATGTAGAGAAAATTGGATATACGGTTCAGTTGTCCTGTTTTTCAAAAGTCGCATTTTGAAGCTGTGCTATACTCTAATGGTCGTACAGAGACATTCATCTTGTTAATCGTAATTTCAACCCGCAAAGCTCCTTCGCGAGAGTGGCTTTTCTTATTTTCCATTTAAAAATTCCATTTCAGTCGTAAAGAGCAAGATGCATGTAAGTATCCGAGTAAAAAAAAAAAAAAAAAAAAAAAGAAGCAGGGATGGAGAAATAGATTCACGAGAGTGCAGAAGAAGGCTTACAAGCTACCTATACCCAGAATTGCACAGCTTTAAGGTTTTTTGATGGTGGTCGTACACGGATGTACATATATACATATTCCTGCAAAATGTAGGTATGTATATACAAGGGGTTTGCACCACTGCATCGACTCCTGCTCCTCCCATCTGATCCTGACTCCGTAGACACCTCACGTGCAGGTGGTGGGGCATCGTTTTCCCGAGATTTTCCCGAAAGCCCCGAGCCAGCCCAAAGCTTTCTCCCCTCGATCCATCTCCACGGGCACGAAGGCGTTCCCCGCAAGCTCCGCCTCGCGCAAGCTCCCCGGGCCGAACCTTTTCCTCCCTTCCTCTCTCGCTCACCAACCACGCCCCTCCCTCCCTCCCGCCGTTTCTTTGGTGCTCTCCTCTCGCAGGGGATGAGGGATACGGTTATCTGACGGGAAAGCTCCCTCCGAGGAGGGCACTCCTCTCTTCCTTGCCCTCTAAAGCCGAGTTTGCAGCGTCGGGGTTGCGGTACCTTCCATCCCTTCCCCTCTCCAACCTCCATCGGATGCAATCGCGAGTGTATGTAGCTCCGTTGGAATCGACCAGCCGCTTTTTTCCCGCTCCCCGGGGACTCTCGTGCATTTACATGGATTTTATTTATAGGAAAGTGTCGCGTCTGTTTTATTTCCCTCGCTCCTCCAAGCTCGAAATCGCGATGGTCGGAGTACGTATATACATACATTTGTGTGCATATATATAGCGAGCGCGGATCCTCACCCGAGCTTTTTCCTCCTCCTCCTCCTCCTATTTATTCCATCGGCTTCTTCGTCTCGCTGGTGCATCTCGACCGTGTAATATACCGGAGGTTGTGTATCGCGCCTAGCGAAAAGCTTTCTTTCACGCCCCGATGGAAATGCGATCTCCGCGGGTGTACCACCATTTTTTCTCCTCCGCGTGTCGAATTTCAATGAGATTCCGCGCGCACGGACTTTTCTTTCCCATAAAAGCTCTTTGCAAGAGCTCCCCGTGTGCGGGAGGCAATGTATTATCGCGGAAAAGAGAAACGTAGTTTTTAATTAAATCATATCTTTATTGTTGGTAAACAAAGCATATATACTTTGTCCAGATAAAAAGAGTTGCACTAATCACTAGTGATGATTACGGCTAATCGAAAAGTACGAGATACCAAAAAAAAAAACAGACAACAGCAGATAGCCTCTTTCTCGTTTCCATGGATTAGATAAGAGAGACAGGAAGCACCCCGGGAAACGGAAAGATACATCGTACGAAACGGAAACTCTTGGTCTCTTCCAGCATGTATATAATCAGCCAAAAAAGTCATGTCAACGTCCAGCATGCGCTCCGAAGGACCATCCATTTTTGAAGGATAGAGGGATAAAAAAGGCAAACCCACAATCGACCCAATACCTTCTCCCCGAAGCCTGACCTCCCTCTCTTATATACCGTACACTTAATCTGCCCTCCAGCGATCCTCCGGCAGCGGCAGCTTCTTATCTCTCGGAGGGAGGAAGGTCGGGTGCATGCGCGCACAGCCCCGACCGGGCGGAGGACAACATCTCCTCTCCGGACCAATCCACTGCTCGGGCGAGCCTCGAAACTTCGTCCCCGTGGCCGGCCACCGACATAACTCACCCCGGAACGGGGGATGACGACCAGGTGGGGGTGCCTCCACCGCCTAAGGAACGCATATTTATATATATATATATCCCTCTCCCTCTGCCCGTGCATGTATACATGTGCGCGTGGGGGGAGGATTGCGCGCGCGCGCGTATCACGGGGAGGGAGCAAAAGTGCCGCCGCTCCGGAGCGTGGATGTGTACACGTACGTTTCCGCGCACGTATACGAGCGTATAGGGTCTATAAGCCGCGCTCCCGGTCAGTCGCGGCTCGAGCGCCGCACGGTGCGAACGTTGGGCACGCGAGAGCTCTCGATCTCGGCGAACGCGCCGGGTTTTACGCTAATATCAATGGGGTGTTCGCGTGCACGAGTCTTTTGACCAAGTTGCTCAATGACACTGGATGGGTGATGTAAGACTGTGAACCGCGGTGGTGATGTTATTCGGGGGGAAACAATGAGGGGGAAGCTGGAAATTTCGGTCCAATCACGTTTGACAATCATGTCGGGGGTAATCCCTTGTCTGAGATCCACAAGTGACATGTTTACGTGATGTACGCGGATGTTACGCTCGACGAGCGAGTTTCCGATGCGTGTGCGCGGGTGATAAGGGGCAGAGCTGAAGTTTGACGGTAAAATTACCAAGTCGAGGTGATTGAGGTTTTTTTTTTTTTTTTTTTTTCTTGATCGTCAAATACTTTTCATCCACGGTCGTGGGGTCGTGTGATGAATTTTTCGTACAAAGATTGTTTGGTGCTGTGTCATCACCAGTGCGACTGGAAACCGAGTAGTTTGTGATTGAAAATCTTAAAAAGGTGTCCGAGGTACGTTTGCCAGCACTTGTCACGTTTGACCATCGATCCCAATAAGGAAAATCCAAAGTGTAGTCATTGCGCGCAGATGCGAGACAATAATATATACCATCAAGTGTAGAAAATAAAAATGTCAAAACGAGCATGTAAAGTATGAAAAGCTGCGACTTACGGTGCTTCCGTGTGCTTTTAACGGTGATACAAAAAATAGGAAGAAAGTGACGAGATAACACCTTTTTTTTCCAATCGTCGTGTCGTCTACCTCATTTGGGTGCAGACTGTTTGGTGCCCTCTTTGCCGTGCAATGACGAGGATCATGATGATGATGGTGCTACCGTTCGCGGCGACAAAGAGGATCAGCCACCAATTGCCTCCGAGCAGTAATTTTTCGATGCCGCGCCGGGGCGGGCTTTCATAATAGAGCCGGGGTCCGGCGTTTACCCGTATACGGTGTACCAGAGCTAAAAATAAAGGAAGGAGCTAAAAAAGGTGCATCAAGGAGGAGGAGGAGGAGGAGTCGAGAAGCCGGTGCGGATGGAGGTAGCAGGAGCGGACCGGCAGCAGCTTCCGTAATAGCAAGCGGACACCGCGAGGAGGAGAAGGGGGAGCAGAAAAAGGAGAGCAGCAAAAGGGGGAGACAGGAGAGTTTCGGGCCGAGGACTCCTGGTGGAGTGAGGTGATGGATTTTCAGAGCGCGATGGAGACTTTTGCCGAAGCCTGGGTGGCTGCCACGGGTGGCAACGCCAAGAACGATCAGGTTCAGGTAAATCGAGTAGACTGTGTGTTGCACCCCTCGAGTGCTTTCTTACATGCACATACGTACATACATAGTATATATATATAACAAGCGAGTGGTGGTGCACGATTTTGCATCGCAAAAGGGTGACCTCGGATTTCAAGGACGTCGCGATTCTCCCTTTTTTTTTCTTTTTTATTCCTCGGCAAGCGATTGAGATTTCGGCCGTGGTTGGGGGGCCTTTTTTCCATCCGTTTCCACAAAGACGTATAGGGTGACGACGAGTTGACCGGTAAAGTCACGCATAATCGGGTTCCCCTCTCCACGCGCCGGATCTAATTACCGTCACGGGCTCTTATAAACGATTACCCCCGATCGACCTGTTGGGCGATGGGCCGATTTCGGTAGCACATCTTTTTATGACCTACTCGATCTAGCGACCTTGCTTCAACGTGTTAATCGCAAAGTATCGCTTTTTCGAAACGACAGTTCAAGTCAAGTGAATATAAACAAAGTGCGATACGGTAAAGGAAACAAAAAATGTCTCGTTACGGCACAATTCGAGATTTCGCGGAGATCCATACGTGCAGATTAATGAGCATAATCAGATTATCTCGGTTCGAGGAGCACTATCGGAGCCACGTCGATGTAATAATCATATGTTGCACGTTGCGTTACATCGTAGAAACTCAAACAATAACGAGCTTTCCAATTAAAAGGCGTGGATGATTGAAATTTGCGTTACACTAAAGGCGAATATGCTTTGCTGCAGTGTTGATTACAATTTTTTATTTTAATTCAAAGTATACAGATCACGTTGAGCTCAAATTATAAAAAAAAAAAAAAAAAAAAAAAAAAACAACAACACTTTATTCACTAATAATTGCAAGATGTTTGGCTACGATAATCCATGTACGTACCAATAAGCGATAGGGACACTGGCGTCGATAAAAATCCAAACACAAAGATGTTCTCGTTGAAAATTCATAGCTCCAAAATGGACCAACTAGAAAACAATAACAAAGTAGCCCACAGCTATGCATTCCACCGTGTATCCAGATCCCCGACAAAAAAGAAAGGGAGGGGGCAAAAGGACTCGCACGACAGCCAAAGAGGAGAGAGATCCAAATTACATATCCTCCGAGCGATGATCCGTCCCGTGCATCCCTTAAATGCTAATGGAGCCAAAGTGGGCAAGGGAAAGAGAGACGGGGGAGTGGCTGCACTTGGAATTTTGCGACTCTCGTATCCCCCCCCCCCCTCTCTCTCGCCTTCAATGTGTGACGTACGAACAGTACAGGGGTGTATACGTATATACAGCATAATATATATACCCATGGGTTGCAATGGACACGCGAGAGACGAGCTACCGGGTATTACGTGTGGGTATATCGGGAGCCGACGAGGATATGGTTATTCGAGGGGTTCGCCCGAGGCATCGGTATAGCCACCGACAACCCCTTTCGTGCATTACACAGCCAATTGGCCACCCCCCGCGCTCTCTCCCTTTTTCCATCTGTATTTATCTCTTATTTCGCACTTGTGGGTATACATACCTATACGCGTGTATGCGCATAAACTTTATTAATGGCCCGATTTTCTAAATCAACGTTTTTTCAACCCTGTCGTCCGTAAGTTGTTTAACACATGAATCTTCTTTTCCAGCACGTCCTGTGTTTTTCCTCTCGTAAATACACAAATCGTTGGTAAGGTTGTTATCAAAACTGCAACTTTTCGAAACCGCGAAAAATCGTCGCGATCGAATAGTAAGAGAAAGGCCATTGTCCGTCCATAGCAAGTAATCGTTACCAAGAAAAAAAAAAGAAAAAAAAAAAAAAAAAAGGAAAAGACATCACTGGAAAATAGGTACAAGGGTATATAAAACGCGCAAGTAAAGGCGAAAAATCAGTCGGTCGTTTAGCAACTCAAAACGCAGCTCATCCGCATCGTGTCACCGCATCGGCATACATATACCGATCGTGACTACAACGGTCGTATAGCAAAAGAGAATGAGGGGCAAAAAAGATGCGCTCGAGTGACATAAAAAACGCAGCAGTGGTTGCATTAAAAGGCGGGCATTCATACGTAGTCTATACATGCGCCGCGCGTCACAGTACAGGCACCGATATGCACATTTACGCGGAAAGAGAGTAGTCAAGCGAGGCCCACACGGTATATATGGGCACCTGTACCCACACATGGGGGACTACGTTGCACACATACACCCACTCGAAGATGTATATCATATGGAGAGAGAACGCAACGGACGTGCGAATGATAGAGGCGGAGGTGAGGGTGGGACGGAGGATAATCCTCGGTAAAACCACGCGGGGCTGTATATATGGCGTGGAGCCTCTACACTGCAGCTATACCTACACAACACACGCACGAGAGCACTGTGCACGCAATGTAGGAGGGGGAGGGAGGGTCACGGGCACTGACCACGGTACGGATGTGCCCCTGCCCTCTTCCTGCTTGGCTCATCCGCAACCACATATACCAATAACAGCACCGTAGCTATGTGCAATGTATCGTCGATGGTCAACTTCCCATTGGCTTCGAGGACAACCGATCGCTCGGAGATCGCTAACGAGTTTCAAGAGACACGAGCGCGTGAACCGTGTTTCGTTACGGTTGGCAAATCATAATCTCATCCAGTAACTTTTAGACTCCCGAGTTGGGAGCAAAGGGATCATTTGGAAATAAGGAAATCGGCAGCGCAAACAATACCATGTACGACAAAAGTATAACCACCCTCCGAGGAGAGACGAAAATAAGGGCATCGGGTATAGAAAAGGGCCTCTGCGCCAACTCACGTGCGTGCAAAGTAATCCGTTAAGCCAGTTATACATACCTGTGTACCGGATCTGGAGAGCGCACGAGGCCTACCCTCGTGTCACGCACGCGAAAACCCACCCTCTATAGTCTGCAGCCGATCCATTTGCCTCTTCGATGTATTTGACGTAGAACGAGGAGACGGAGTGGATATGGGTGTCGAAACGATCGGGTTTTCCCCAGAGAGACATCAAAGCTACCACCAAATGTTGGGCAGCCACGATGTACGGTGTATTGTAACAAACGCGGTATGCACATAAGTACCTACTCCTCTCGCCTTATCAGCTGCTTTATTTTTCGTTCAAATTTTCTCTCTTGTGCAATACACCCACGCGTAAATCTATTGTTCCCTCGCGTGTGTGTATGTGTGAGCTACTGCTGTTGATGCATGTATGTACGTACAGCCCTGCTGGTGCAACAGAGAGCGACATGTTTGCCGAGAGCCGCGAAGGGATTAGTGTACATTCGTACGTATGGTCGCGCTGACGAAACTCCTGCACGGAAACACACTTCCGTTTGTTTTTTTTGTTTTTTTTCGTTTACGCGTGTACATTGTATACACATGTAATTATACGATCACGCGTATTCGTTCGAACTCTTTTTTCTTTATTTCCCGAAGATGCTGCCGTCATAAATCTTCGATGTACCGTGGGATATCAGTGGCTGTACGCGGATCGGCGATAATGCCGAACGTGATATTTTGTGGTTGTTCACACGTAAGTATACTTTGAGCAAACGGATTTTTTTTTTTTTTCTCGCTTCGAGGAAGTTTTTGATTGTTCAGCGCAAGGTCTACGAACTCTCGGCGAGTAATGACAATAATCCGCGAGAAAACAAAAAAAAAATTACTTTTTGTTTTTTTTTTTTCCTCAACGACTGAAACGGAGCTTCAACCCGATAAGTATTAAAATATGTCGCGTGATTGGAAATGCACACGAGGCTCTTGCATTCATCATCCCCAGGGTAATTGTGCACCAAAAATTTCTCTCCTCTCCCGATCCCGGGAACCGAAAAATCCTCGCGTTCCCCCGTACATACACGTTTATTTCCCTCAACTTTGTCTGAAAAAGTGGACCGCATTGTCCGTGTAACTGCCCGAACGGGACATCACGAAGATTTTCAAAGGAGCGAAAACACGCTCTGTGTGCAGCTCGTACGAGACGCACGCGGGACCGGATTAATCGTCGTTGGGTCCCTGCCCTCAGCTCCCGATTATTTCGCAAATTGCCGGTTAAGGTCCGCTCCCGGCTATTACGGCTCTGCGGAAAAGAACGCGGCTCTCCTTTTTTTTTTTTCTTTCGCGAAGAAACTGCACCGATAATTACACTCGACGAGCTTACTTGCCACCTCCTCTCTTCTTCGTGTACGCATATACCGGGAGGGGCGCAAAAAAAAAAAAAGGGGGAAGAGAGAGAGAAGCTGAGCTTATTCAATAAATTCAAAGAAACACGCAACCTTTTGACGAAAAATCTCGGTGCGCGTAACGGGGCTCGCGTTGTCCCTCGAAAACGCCGGTGCTCGCACGCGAAGCGACACTGCACGCATATGCACCCGTGCGATTATAATAATTGACCGGAAATCGGCGGCCGGAGCGATCGATTTGCAAAAAAAAAAAAAAGAGAGAGCTGTCGGATCGTGGAAAAGTCCGCGAGTCACATGTGTGTGTGTGTGGGGAGGAGAGCGCGGGACACGCTCCTGTAGCCCGTTACCGGGAAACCACGGGGCTCCGGAATTACCCTGGCGCACACCACTTTGCGCGGGTGGATCCTCTTCGCGGCACTACCCAGTTAATACCCGTGCGCGTCTACGGAAAGGGGGAGGTCACGCTTTTTGAGCGCTAGCTCGTCATGCCCCTCGGCCCCTTGTACGCGTGTACCTGCTGATGATCGGACGTTAGCTGCTGAATGATTGTAATCCCGCGGTCGGACCCCGATACGACGAATCGAATGACATTGCGCGTGAGCATCGGACAACCGTGGCGGAGCTGCTTTTCCCTCTTCCGGTATATGTATACATGCACTTATACGTATATGTGGGCCCTACCTTTTTTTTTCTGCTGTTGTTTCCCATACGCACGTGTTTCTTTCTTCGTCCCCCTGCTCATCTGGACTTCCTCTCGCGCTTGGCATTTTTGCACGCTCTCTCTTACTCTCTCGTGTGTGTGTGTGTGTCTGGGTTTATACACGAGGACGTCGAACTTGAACAAATGTTGATTTCCTTTTTTTTTTTTTTTTTCATTCCAATCAATGGTGGGCTCGAGGATTTTTTTCCCTAGTTTGTTGTTCCATGGGTTCTCGGGGTTTCGTGGGAGTAGGCAAATGCTTCTTCCTTCGATCGATCGCTAAAGCGCTGGAAAAAGGAGGGTTATTTTTAAACCAATGATTTGTGATTGCTGAAAAATCAAAAGCAAATCTGACGATTTCATCGGGCATCGGGTTTTTTTTTTTTGATTTAGCAACAGTGACAGTCACTCAGAAAAAAAAGATAAACTCACGTTAACGTATACGACGTGTGTACTAGTGGTATCTAAAGCGAGAGATAAGCAGGGACTTGATTTTGTCAACGCAATCGTTGATCCCCGGATTATCTCCATCAGCAATGTTATCGAGGATTATCGTATAGATTTTGACGGCACACGGAGTTTTTTTTTTTTTTTTTTTTTTTCTTTTTCCTACGTCGTTCGGTATACAATCTATTATCGTACACACAAAATAAGCCATGTCGTTTTTTAATCAATTTGATACGAGATGGCTCGAATCGTCCGAATGAAGCAAAATTGACGGGACAACATTAATATGGTAGACATACCGGGAGCGGCGCAATAATTGCAGATTAAGAATTAATAAAACAACAGCTACACCATACGACGATCAATGTACATATTTATATACATAGTACAGATGAAGAATACGTGTGTATCGCATACAGTCGTGTTTAAATGTGTCCTAAATCTATAATCGACGAAGCTAATAGCTGTCGCGATTGATTCACGCAGACGCACACACACACACGGATAGCCTTGCCATGCATGTGTACAGGATTCAATTGCCGAATATGATGAGAGTGACGTCTTTTCGGGCGACTGTATTAGTGGCACATATATATATACATGTACGTGGAGGACGCGCGCTAGTCGCTAAGAGGATTGTGTTTGTAGCACATCCATGTTATATGCCCATATGTATACATGGCGTGTATTAGATCATTTGTCCGAATCAATCGGGGCCCATGATTGGCTGGGTCAGAATACAATTGCAGCCAAGAAGCTGCATGGCTTTGTCGCGCGTATACGTATTTCGAGTCCTACGTATCGCGTTTGATCGAAAAATAATCGCTGTCAAGGAGTGACGTTTTCATTGCGAACTCGATCTGATCGAAAATAATTACATTTACCTTTGCACTTTGAGAAGAAGAAAAAGAAAAAATAGTTGCAAAGAGCAAAGACAAAAGTATAGAATAGCAAAACGAGGCGTTGAGCCGCGCGAGTGTACATATATATTTCCCCCCCCCCTTTAGTCGGCCCGAGTACTTTATGCTCGCTCTCTCATCGGTTCGCTACTACTGATGCTGTTCTGAATGTATATAGGTAACAGGACGCACGCCAAGGGGAGGATATCACTCGGGGCGGATAAACAGCTAACCCCATCCACCTGTTGCCCCAACCCCTCCGCGCTCCCTTCCTCTTTTTGCCTCTTCTCATTCCTCCATACCCTCGCTCGTTTATCTTTTCTCTCTCTCTCTCTCTCTTTGTTGCTTCCTCTTCATCTTGAACGAGAGAGAGGGAGCTCCCTTTTCCCATCAACTCTCTCTCTCTCTCTCTCTTTGCTTCTCCTTTTGCGTCAGGGGCCATCAGTGTGCGTATACGGGTAGTCGGCGTCCCTGTCGATCCCTTCGGCAATATAATTTCGGCTCGGCTCACCTCTCGCTTCTCTATACGGAGGATGTACACTATGGATGATACTTATCGAGGCAGATTAACAGCTCTAGTAAATATGCATTCATCCTCCGCTACACCGAATGTGCTGTATGAACGTGCCATGGTTGTTTTGTATATACCGATAAAGTATATTATTTGAAGGAAAAAAAAGAAAGGCTCTGGGAGTTTCATCTCTACTTTTATGGGTTCTCTGCTGCACGAGTGTGTCGGAGAATTTGACTCATGTACAAGACGAGTTTCAACTTTTTTTTTCGAGAGAGAGAGATTCGACGCTATCGGCATTGATTGCTCGAAAAAAATCGGGTGATTGGACCTGTCACTCGCGCGTTCAATGAAAATCCGTCGAAAACGCCGATATACCGTTTCTTTCTTCTCCCTCCGCCTATATATCTATATGTATATATATACACTTTGCAAATCGAAATTCATCGTCTTTCGGCTCTCTCTCCACCTCTTCCTTTGGCTGTTCCTGCACTTCTCGGGCACGCACTTGTGGCGCTTGCGGGCAAAACGGGCCAAAAGGCTGAATCCCTCGTTTCTTTGCTCCTCGTACGCGCATATGTATATATACGTATACGGCAGCGGTCCGACCAGTGTTTTTTGCCCACACATACCATGCGCGCGTAAGAGGCTCAAAGGAGGCATGCGGGAAAAAGAGAGAGAGAAGAGCAGCTCCCGAAACAGTAGCCGCACAGCCCGGCGGGGACGTGCACTCCTGCCACTGTTGAAAGAGAGATGAAAAAAAAAAAAAAGTTGGGGCAGCTACCGCCTCCTTGCCACCATATATTATACCCACGGAATTGCAGTCTTTCCCCCCCCCCACCCACCCTTTTTTTCCATCTCCTCCTTCTCTCCCTTTTCAATCGAGTCCAGCTCCTCGGACCGCATCGTCCTTCCCTCTCCTCCTTGATCTTATTTTGCTTTTTTTCTTCCTCTTCCCTCTTGCGTTTTGGTCATGCAAGCTACGCCCGGTTACTCGGACGCTACTTTAGCTAATCCAAAGGAATTTTATGGCCTCGTTCAAAATGTTTGTTGTTTTTTTTTTTTTTTTTCACCTCCTCCGGACCAAATGCTGCGCGGTTTAATTTTGGCCCCAATCTAATTTGCTCCCATACTCCAAACTGGGGCATTACCATTTATATTGTTTATTTTTTGGACCATATAATTATTTAAGAAGAAGAAAAAAGAGTAGCCAAGGGGTCCAAAAAAACGAAAATAGCTGTGTGTACCTTCACTCGCGTATACGCACGGATTATCTCGCATATCGGCCGCGAAGGAAAATCGTACGCGCGATCGGTTGACCCCAGTTGACACTCGACGCTGGCTCGGCTTACAGCTTAGCCGTCGTTGTCGAGGAACAAGACGAGAGAGCTTGTACTCCCTATTAAGCACGCGAATCGTGGGTATCGTCACGCGCGCTCAGATTTCATTGGCAGATGACGCTTGGATCATCCGCCCTTAATTCCCCCCGTTCTCCTTCTTCTCGTGTCCTCATCTTTCTCTTCGATTATAAATCGTCGACAGCTGGATTATTCTTTTTTTCGTCTTGATCGTTTGATAATTTTTTTTTTTTTTTTTCTTTCCATCGCCTCGGCAGATCGCGTTTCGAGCCCGCCTTTTATCGCAGCTACGCGCCAGCTCGTTTTAATTGCGACACGACTACTCGAGGTGTACACCCACTGGTCGCTCCAATTTTTAATTTTCATTTCTTTTTTCTTTTTTTTTTTAACTAGGTTTATTATCACAGAGCCATCCATGCGATTGCTTCTTCCCTTTTTTCCTCTCCTCCGTTGCTTCTCATATTTGTTTCTTTTGCATGATATGGTTGCATGTATGATATATTTGAATCATATTTATCTACAAATTTAAATACGTATACATTTTGCTATTTTGTAGAAAATTTGCTGTAAAACATATTACAGGCGCACCTCTAAAGATGGGCAGTGCCGAAATCACCGAAAATCCCACGCAGAGCGACAATCACGTGTTTCGGCTTATTTACACTAATAATCTTTGTAGGCACATCGCGACAAAATAAACGAGCTTTTACCGTTCTGGCAACAGTACATATATGCACAAACAGCGGCACAAGAAAATCCCTCGGTCCGTTTTTTCAATTCCAGAAGACGCAAGGGCCCAAACTGTTAATCCATCCGTTTGATCCTTTGATCCAAAGCAAGCCCATACCGAGGATCCGCACCGTTTGCCCGACAGCGTGAAGCTCGTGTTGTGTATCTCCATGCCACGGGTGGCAATAAAACCTGATTTACAATATCCAATAAGGTCCTTTACCCTCGCCCTAATCAACGCGAGGGATGGACAGGGCATAGCACTTTGTTCCCTCCGTACTTGGCACAAACACATCTTGTACCTTCGGTACAAGGTTTCTCACAACAGGCTTCTTCGTTTCAGCCCTCGTGAGCAAGAACAACGTGGGTAAATAGGTCCAGCCCCTTCCAGTGCAGCGAACGTCAAGGGGGAAGGAGAAAAAGAGGCGCGCGATGACAGGTATAGTTACGCGCGGCGTTGACTACAAAGAAGAGGGAAAAAAAAAAGTGAGAGAAGAGACCTACCCACCCAGCTAATAATCGACGCCTGATTTCTCCCCCCCCCCTTTTTTTTTATTTCCATCTCATTGTCCGTGAAACGCGATGATACGAGAACTCGAGTTTCCGGCTCTTCGCCGTCGGGCGTGACGGTGTGTTTGCGCGTCCAGCCCATGGTTTTTTATTTTCTGTTCGCTTTTCGGCAGCGTTGCACACTGTTTTTTTTTTTTTTTTT
>NW_019379485.1:1126273-1136403 GCF_000648655.2 Copidosoma floridanum
AAAAAAAAAAAAAAAAAAATCGACGCTAAGCTCCTCCCCCGATCTCTCGGCAACAATCAACGATGTATATATCTCCTGATCCCTTGGTTTCCCCTGGAGTATCAATTTAATCACGTCCATGTCGAGGAGGTGACTCCTCCTCGTCGTCCGTATATATATATATACACGACCGGCCCCGTGTGTACGAGTACAAGTAGCTCACCTTTGTGTCCTCGACCTCCTTACGTGCGTACACCGCCATGCGCGTCTCTAACACACTTGCAAGGGTATAAAGGGGGGGGGGCTTATCCCCTCGTACGTGTAAGGTATACCTGTGAGGTGTGTCGGTGTACGAGACGCCAGGATGTAGGTAAATCCTGGGTACGGCGTACCATGGTGCGTGTGTGGGTATACACAGCGAGGCGTATAAGCCGGCGTTAATCGGCTAATCGGGCGATGAGGAGCAATACATACAGGAAGACGAGCGGCAACACCTTGGCTGTACCCATACTATATATATATATCGTACCCTATCGTATGTATACGTGGGTAAGGCGAACTGATTCCTTTGACGCCAGATGTTTATCCCCTGGTCCTTTGGAAGGTCCGTTTTTTTTTTTTTTTTTTTTTTTTTTTTTTTTTTACACACGACAAGTTGGTAATAAGCAGTTCCTACGATTCGACCACGGATTCTGTGGCAAAATATATATATTACATCGTTATGGATCGAGATGGCCATCGACTCTTCTACGGGGCGCCTTTGACCCGGGCCATATCGTTGACAATGCATGCATACTTTGAAAATAGAGTTAAAAGTCATCCTACTGTTTCCGTATCATCTTCCAAACGGGGCACAATAACACGTATCAGGGGTGGGGATAGAAAAAAAGCCCAACTTTTGGTTGAACGATTAAATAACGAGCAGATGTGGTGCTGATCGCAATAATCTCGCGCGTAAAAGGCCCTCGGCGTCCACCGAGAGAAAGAGAGGGAGATGGCAATCGTGAGATCATCGCGCGATCAACGCTCGCACACATACGCGTGTCCACTCTTGAGGCTACATACTGCCGATCGACTATATTATTGTTGTTACGATGACTTGTCGCGGGCAGCCAACCGTAGCCGAATATCGTTCGATTGATCCAGCCTCGCGCGCACCTCGTCATTAAACTTCTCCCCTCGGTTTCAACGTCACGGGTATACGTACATATATTATATTATGCGCGTCTCCAGAGGCGGTTATTCATCGAGGAAAAAGCGCTGCTTGCTGCGGTAATCTGGTTTTAAGCTGCGCGTATATGTATTTAGGTAATTTTACTTTATACCTAATACGTGATGTTGTATGACACGTGTGCACATACGCAGCTGCGGGTCATATCTAATCTCAATGGAGTCGGGGATTGATAAATATATATACCTGTACGCGTAGTCGCGAGATCGAGTGGGTTAATCGCTGAAAATGTACTCATGGTACCTTTCGAATTCTTCTCGTCGAATTGTAGTTTCTTTTTTTTTCTCCACAAAGTCATAGATTACGGCCTTTGGTCAAAGTATATGTACTGTATGTACTGTACACTCTATATTATAGAGGAAATGTAATGCTATACATTAACCAGTGGTAAAAACAATGTCTACAATTATGAAAATAACTTTATGCAACGCTTGAAAAGATTGACAAGTGAAAATTGATGATCGTTTCAGAGTCAAGCCCTGGCTCTGACGCACAAGGCATCGCCACCGTCGCGTCCGAGCAGCGTACCATCGCTGCCGCGCAGCCCGGCGCCCTCCTCCCAGGCCCAAGCGCCCCAGCAGCGCTCCGAGTCCCGGAACTCGACGACCACGCACCGGCAGCGCTCCTCGCCGGCCCCAGCGGCCACCCCGGCCCACCAATCCCAGGCGCAACAGCAGACACAGCCACCACCACCGGCACCACCGCCACTGCAGACACAGGCCGTAACCGCCCCGGCTACGTCCGTCAACCCCCAGCCCTTTGCCGCCCACAACCAGCAATCGCAGGCGCAGCACCTCAAGCAGGAACTCGCTGCCAGTCCCAGGCAGGAGGGCTTCGACCTCAGCAAAACGGCACCCGGACCCGGTAAGTCACATACCCGTTTAATCCAAAGTTTACCGCCCCTCCCGCTAAACACGTATGGGAAACACTTTGACGGACCAAGACGCCATCCCTACACAGCCGAGAAAAATGATTCGAGCCTTTTATATAAGGCTTGATCCGAAGCGCAAACGAATTAAATCACCTTCCGGGCCATTAATACGTCGGGATACGGTTTTCATGTATCTGTACGTCCCGTGTGCTCACCGGAGCATGATCAAATTGCTTTACGAGAGGGGGTCACCGGCCTTTTTTTTGTTCGGGGAAAGAAAAATGTTTACGCGCACACGTTTGAGCTATCGCATATTATATGTGTGCGCGTGCAACGTTTTACACTCATCCTATTATATACTCGAGGATCAACTATCGCGTTGAGTGTGTTTAATAACTGCTGTTGGATAAGTCGATGGCTTTGATTTGGAG
This sequence comes from Copidosoma floridanum, assembly GCF_000648655.2. Next base: position 1,128,786 of record NW_019379485.1, read on the forward strand.
GATATTACGTGCCGAGGAGGCCGAGATTTTCGTCTCCGTAGCTTAGACTCGAGCAAGGGTGATTGGGTCATTGTGACACAACCATATGGTAACAATGTACTTGGAAGAAAAAAGTCTGGTTGATGCGTGATCGAATGGTGAGCTGGAAAAAATGGAGGGCCTCCACATAGGCACCTGGTCTTTTATATTCGCGTTCTCCGATCGGCTGGAAAAGAAAAAAAAAAAAAAAAAGAGAGAAAAGTTTGGAAAAGAGAAAGGGAGAAAAGCTTAATCCACGGGCTGAAGGTATCAGCGGATTACGGCATTTACGGCTTAAAATCGCGCCCAAAGAGGAGGCTAATTATTGCCGGCGAACGAGCCCGGCTTATATACGTGCCCGTAGACGATGATCCATCCGCGTGTGTTTTTGCATCAATTAGTCGACTTAGCCGCGCGGCCCTTACCTACACCCCATCGCTAATGACGCGCACGGCTCCTTTTCATCGCTCGACGCGACGCGCAATTTTTGCAAAACCCAAATTTTTACGAAAAAAAAAAAAAATAGGTTTGCGCTCCGGCTGTTTGATTCGATGTGAAAATTGAAACAACATATTGTACACGTTGTACCTACACGTACATTTCTCTCTTCGCCGCTCGTGCATATACTCGTAATCCGATCCGTTAAGCCGCGACTCCCCTTCGCCCCGTACGTCTTTCGTAATTTTTATCCGACGCGTCCATATACGTACGTGAATATTAATGCGCGCTCTCTCTCTCCATTTGTGAAATCCAATATCGCGCGTTCGACTCCCCGCACTAAAAGTCGGTGCTCTAATTGAAAGCAAAAAAACCATATTGCCACCGTCCCCCCCATGCACTTTGAAAAACAAATAAGATGAAAAAAAAGCACTGTTTACCCGGGTGACTTCAAATGGACGGATTAAACACACCCTCTGCATGTGTGTAGTGAAAAGAAAAAAGAAAAAAAAAAAAAAAAAAAAAAAAAAGGAAAAGACATCACTGGAAAATAGGTACAAGGGTATATAAAACGCGCAAGTAAAGGCGAAAAATCAGTCGGTCGTTTAGCAACTCAAAACGCAGCTCATCCGCATCGTGTCACCGCATCGGCATACATATACCGATCGTGACTACAACGGTCGTATAGCAAAAGAGAATGAGGGGCAAAAAAGATGCGCTCGAGTGACATAAAAAACGCAGCAGTGGTTGCATTAAAAGGCGGGCATTCATACGTAGTCTATACATGCGCCGCGCGTCACAGTACAGGCACCGATATGCACATTTACGCGGAAAGAGAGTAGTCAAGCGAGGCCCACACGGTATATATGGGCACCTGTACCCACACATGGGGGACTACGTTGCACACATACACCCACTCGAAGATGTATATCATATGGAGAGAGAACGCAACGGACGTGCGAATGATAGAGGCGGAGGTGAGGGTGGGACGGAGGATAATCCTCGGTAAAACCACGCGGGGCTGTATATATGGCGTGGAGCCTCTACACTGCAGCTATACCTACACAACACACGCACGAGAGCACTGTGCACGCAATGTAGGAGGGGGAGGGAGGGTCACGGGCACTGACCACGGTACGGATGTGCCCCTGCCCTCTTCCTGCTTGGCTCATCCGCAACCACATATACCAATAACAGCACCGTAGCTATGTGCAATGTATCGTCGATGGTCAACTTCCCATTGGCTTCGAGGACAACCGATCGCTCGGAGATCGCTAACGAGTTTCAAGAGACACGAGCGCGTGAACCGTGTTTCGTTACGGTTGGCAAATCATAATCTCATCCAGTAACTTTTAGACTCCCGAGTTGGGAGCAAAGGGATCATTTGGAAATAAGGAAATCGGCAGCGCAAACAATACCATGTACGACAAAAGTATAACCACCCTCCGAGGAGAGACGAAAATAAGGGCATCGGGTATAGAAAAGGGCCTCTGCGCCAACTCACGTGCGTGCAAAGTAATCCGTTAAGCCAGTTATACATACCTGTGTACCGGATCTGGAGAGCGCACGAGGCCTACCCTCGTGTCACGCACGCGAAAACCCACCCTCTATAGTCTGCAGCCGATCCATTTGCCTCTTCGATGTATTTGACGTAGAACGAGGAGACGGAGTGGATATGGGTGTCGAAACGATCGGGTTTTCCCCAGAGAGACATCAAAGCTACCACCAAATGTTGGGCAGCCACGATGTACGGTGTATTGTAACAAACGCGGTATGCACATAAGTACCTACTCCTCTCGCCTTATCAGCTGCTTTATTTTTCGTTCAAATTTTCTCTCTTGTGCAATACACCCACGCGTAAATCTATTGTTCCCTCGCGTGTGTGTATGTGTGAGCTACTGCTGTTGATGCATGTATGTACGTACAGCCCTGCTGGTGCAACAGAGAGCGACATGTTTGCCGAGAGCCGCGAAGGGATTAGTGTACATTCGTACGTATGGTCGCGCTGACGAAACTCCTGCACGGAAACACACTTCCGTTTGTTTTTTTTGTTTTTTTTCGTTTACGCGTGTACATTGTATACACATGTAATTATACGATCACGCGTATTCGTTCGAACTCTTTTTTCTTTATTTCCCGAAGATGCTGCCGTCATAAATCTTCGATGTACCGTGGGATATCAGTGGCTGTACGCGGATCGGCGATAATGCCGAACGTGATATTTTGTGGTTGTTCACACGTAAGTATACTTTGAGCAAACGGATTTTTTTTTTTTTTCTCGCTTCGAGGAAGTTTTTGATTGTTCAGCGCAAGGTCTACGAACTCTCGGCGAGTAATGACAATAATCCGCGAGAAAACAAAAAAAAAATTACTTTTTGTTTTTTTTTTTTCCTCAACGACTGAAACGGAGCTTCAACCCGATAAGTATTAAAATATGTCGCGTGATTGGAAATGCACACGAGGCTCTTGCATTCATCATCCCCAGGGTAATTGTGCACCAAAAATTTCTCTCCTCTCCCGATCCCGGGAACCGAAAAATCCTCGCGTTCCCCCGTACATACACGTTTATTTCCCTCAACTTTGTCTGAAAAAGTGGACCGCATTGTCCGTGTAACTGCCCGAACGGGACATCACGAAGATTTTCAAAGGAGCGAAAACACGCTCTGTGTGCAGCTCGTACGAGACGCACGCGGGACCGGATTAATCGTCGTTGGGTCCCTGCCCTCAGCTCCCGATTATTTCGCAAATTGCCGGTTAAGGTCCGCTCCCGGCTATTACGGCTCTGCGGAAAAGAACGCGGCTCTCCTTTTTTTTTTTTCTTTCGCGAAGAAACTGCACCGATAATTACACTCGACGAGCTTACTTGCCACCTCCTCTCTTCTTCGTGTACGCATATACCGGGAGGGGCGCAAAAAAAAAAAAAGGGGGAAGAGAGAGAGAAGCTGAGCTTATTCAATAAATTCAAAGAAACACGCAACCTTTTGACGAAAAATCTCGGTGCGCGTAACGGGGCTCGCGTTGTCCCTCGAAAACGCCGGTGCTCGCACGCGAAGCGACACTGCACGCATATGCACCCGTGCGATTATAATAATTGACCGGAAATCGGCGGCCGGAGCGATCGATTTGCAAAAAAAAAAAAAAGAGAGAGCTGTCGGATCGTGGAAAAGTCCGCGAGTCACATGTGTGTGTGTGTGGGGAGGAGAGCGCGGGACACGCTCCTGTAGCCCGTTACCGGGAAACCACGGGGCTCCGGAATTACCCTGGCGCACACCACTTTGCGCGGGTGGATCCTCTTCGCGGCACTACCCAGTTAATACCCGTGCGCGTCTACGGAAAGGGGGAGGTCACGCTTTTTGAGCGCTAGCTCGTCATGCCCCTCGGCCCCTTGTACGCGTGTACCTGCTGATGATCGGACGTTAGCTGCTGAATGATTGTAATCCCGCGGTCGGACCCCGATACGACGAATCGAATGACATTGCGCGTGAGCATCGGACAACCGTGGCGGAGCTGCTTTTCCCTCTTCCGGTATATGTATACATGCACTTATACGTATATGTGGGCCCTACCTTTTTTTTTCTGCTGTTGTTTCCCATACGCACGTGTTTCTTTCTTCGTCCCCCTGCTCATCTGGACTTCCTCTCGCGCTTGGCATTTTTGCACGCTCTCTCTTACTCTCTCGTGTGTGTGTGTGTGTCTGGGTTTATACACGAGGACGTCGAACTTGAACAAATGTTGATTTCCTTTTTTTTTTTTTTTTTCATTCCAATCAATGGTGGGCTCGAGGATTTTTTTCCCTAGTTTGTTGTTCCATGGGTTCTCGGGGTTTCGTGGGAGTAGGCAAATGCTTCTTCCTTCGATCGATCGCTAAAGCGCTGGAAAAAGGAGGGTTATTTTTAAACCAATGATTTGTGATTGCTGAAAAATCAAAAGCAAATCTGACGATTTCATCGGGCATCGGGTTTTTTTTTTTTGATTTAGCAACAGTGACAGTCACTCAGAAAAAAAAGATAAACTCACGTTAACGTATACGACGTGTGTACTAGTGGTATCTAAAGCGAGAGATAAGCAGGGACTTGATTTTGTCAACGCAATCGTTGATCCCCGGATTATCTCCATCAGCAATGTTATCGAGGATTATCGTATAGATTTTGACGGCACACGGAGTTTTTTTTTTTTTTTTTTTTTTTCTTTTTCCTACGTCGTTCGGTATACAATCTATTATCGTACACACAAAATAAGCCATGTCGTTTTTTAATCAATTTGATACGAGATGGCTCGAATCGTCCGAATGAAGCAAAATTGACGGGACAACATTAATATGGTAGACATACCGGGAGCGGCGCAATAATTGCAGATTAAGAATTAATAAAACAACAGCTACACCATACGACGATCAATGTACATATTTATATACATAGTACAGATGAAGAATACGTGTGTATCGCATACAGTCGTGTTTAAATGTGTCCTAAATCTATAATCGACGAAGCTAATAGCTGTCGCGATTGATTCACGCAGACGCACACACACACACGGATAGCCTTGCCATGCATGTGTACAGGATTCAATTGCCGAATATGATGAGAGTGACGTCTTTTCGGGCGACTGTATTAGTGGCACATATATATATACATGTACGTGGAGGACGCGCGCTAGTCGCTAAGAGGATTGTGTTTGTAGCACATCCATGTTATATGCCCATATGTATACATGGCGTGTATTAGATCATTTGTCCGAATCAATCGGGGCCCATGATTGGCTGGGTCAGAATACAATTGCAGCCAAGAAGCTGCATGGCTTTGTCGCGCGTATACGTATTTCGAGTCCTACGTATCGCGTTTGATCGAAAAATAATCGCTGTCAAGGAGTGACGTTTTCATTGCGAACTCGATCTGATCGAAAATAATTACATTTACCTTTGCACTTTGAGAAGAAGAAAAAGAAAAAATAGTTGCAAAGAGCAAAGACAAAAGTATAGAATAGCAAAACGAGGCGTTGAGCCGCGCGAGTGTACATATATATTTCCCCCCCCCCTTTAGTCGGCCCGAGTACTTTATGCTCGCTCTCTCATCGGTTCGCTACTACTGATGCTGTTCTGAATGTATATAGGTAACAGGACGCACGCCAAGGGGAGGATATCACTCGGGGCGGATAAACAGCTAACCCCATCCACCTGTTGCCCCAACCCCTCCGCGCTCCCTTCCTCTTTTTGCCTCTTCTCATTCCTCCATACCCTCGCTCGTTTATCTTTTCTCTCTCTCTCTCTCTCTTTGTTGCTTCCTCTTCATCTTGAACGAGAGAGAGGGAGCTCCCTTTTCCCATCAACTCTCTCTCTCTCTCTCTCTTTGCTTCTCCTTTTGCGTCAGGGGCCATCAGTGTGCGTATACGGGTAGTCGGCGTCCCTGTCGATCCCTTCGGCAATATAATTTCGGCTCGGCTCACCTCTCGCTTCTCTATACGGAGGATGTACACTATGGATGATACTTATCGAGGCAGATTAACAGCTCTAGTAAATATGCATTCATCCTCCGCTACACCGAATGTGCTGTATGAACGTGCCATGGTTGTTTTGTATATACCGATAAAGTATATTATTTGAAGGAAAAAAAAGAAAGGCTCTGGGAGTTTCATCTCTACTTTTATGGGTTCTCTGCTGCACGAGTGTGTCGGAGAATTTGACTCATGTACAAGACGAGTTTCAACTTTTTTTTTCGAGAGAGAGAGATTCGACGCTATCGGCATTGATTGCTCGAAAAAAATCGGGTGATTGGACCTGTCACTCGCGCGTTCAATGAAAATCCGTCGAAAACGCCGATATACCGTTTCTTTCTTCTCCCTCCGCCTATATATCTATATGTATATATATACACTTTGCAAATCGAAATTCATCGTCTTTCGGCTCTCTCTCCACCTCTTCCTTTGGCTGTTCCTGCACTTCTCGGGCACGCACTTGTGGCGCTTGCGGGCAAAACGGGCCAAAAGGCTGAATCCCTCGTTTCTTTGCTCCTCGTACGCGCATATGTATATATACGTATACGGCAGCGGTCCGACCAGTGTTTTTTGCCCACACATACCATGCGCGCGTAAGAGGCTCAAAGGAGGCATGCGGGAAAAAGAGAGAGAGAAGAGCAGCTCCCGAAACAGTAGCCGCACAGCCCGGCGGGGACGTGCACTCCTGCCACTGTTGAAAGAGAGATGAAAAAAAAAAAAAAGTTGGGGCAGCTACCGCCTCCTTGCCACCATATATTATACCCACGGAATTGCAGTCTTTCCCCCCCCCCACCCACCCTTTTTTTCCATCTCCTCCTTCTCTCCCTTTTCAATCGAGTCCAGCTCCTCGGACCGCATCGTCCTTCCCTCTCCTCCTTGATCTTATTTTGCTTTTTTTCTTCCTCTTCCCTCTTGCGTTTTGGTCATGCAAGCTACGCCCGGTTACTCGGACGCTACTTTAGCTAATCCAAAGGAATTTTATGGCCTCGTTCAAAATGTTTGTTGTTTTTTTTTTTTTTTTTCACCTCCTCCGGACCAAATGCTGCGCGGTTTAATTTTGGCCCCAATCTAATTTGCTCCCATACTCCAAACTGGGGCATTACCATTTATATTGTTTATTTTTTGGACCATATAATTATTTAAGAAGAAGAAAAAAGAGTAGCCAAGGGGTCCAAAAAAACGAAAATAGCTGTGTGTACCTTCACTCGCGTATACGCACGGATTATCTCGCATATCGGCCGCGAAGGAAAATCGTACGCGCGATCGGTTGACCCCAGTTGACACTCGACGCTGGCTCGGCTTACAGCTTAGCCGTCGTTGTCGAGGAACAAGACGAGAGAGCTTGTACTCCCTATTAAGCACGCGAATCGTGGGTATCGTCACGCGCGCTCAGATTTCATTGGCAGATGACGCTTGGATCATCCGCCCTTAATTCCCCCCGTTCTCCTTCTTCTCGTGTCCTCATCTTTCTCTTCGATTATAAATCGTCGACAGCTGGATTATTCTTTTTTTCGTCTTGATCGTTTGATAATTTTTTTTTTTTTTTTTCTTTCCATCGCCTCGGCAGATCGCGTTTCGAGCCCGCCTTTTATCGCAGCTACGCGCCAGCTCGTTTTAATTGCGACACGACTACTCGAGGTGTACACCCACTGGTCGCTCCAATTTTTAATTT
>NW_019379486.1:0-47762 GCF_000648655.2 Copidosoma floridanum
AAAAAAAAAAAAAAGTTACAAATAAACGTAAGACCTGCACACACCGTCACGTGTATACGCATACGTAGAAAAACACAACTAGGGGTGAGCACGAGCGAGCAAAAGCTATAGCACAAGGAAAAGGGAGAGGGAAGAATTAGAAAGAGAGAGAGAGAGAGAGAGGCGGTGCAGTGCCGTCGCACGTACCTTCGGCCCCGGCGTTAACTGAAAATCCATAAACCGCGCGGCCGATCAGCAGCGACAGCCCTTGCCTGATGCCGAGGCGCCCGCCACTGTTGCGTCGCCTTCGCCGTCGTACAGGTCGTCATCGTCCGGCTCCTTCTCCCCTTCCTCCCCCTTTTCATACAAGCACACTTTCCCTGACTCCGGATGGCTGCGCACAACGACACATTCACATTTTCGTCGTGCACGGAGCAACGCTTTATCTGCACCCGCTCACTCCCTGCCGAGCACTTTTCACTGTTTACACGCGCGCATCTTTTTCTTTCTTTTTGTTGTTTTTTTTCTTTTTTCTTTTCTTTTTTTTTTTTTTTCTCAACACAACTGGAAAAAACGGCAAAAACTAGAAATAACAACAAACCATTGCGGGTGTCTCTCTTACGCACGTCGGGAACGCTCGACGAGACAGTGGCGACTGAAGCTGGGAGGGGGGAGGCTCTGCACTGCCTCGACCGAGCAGGCGCAGCGATGTACAGCCTCACCCCACCCCCCGTCCCACCTCTCTCATTTCGCCCTTCACGAATCAGCTGTATCCCGGAACAGTGTGGTCTCGCGCACGCGTACCTACACCCCCTCGCATGTGTATCTCTCTTTGTTGGGGACGAACTTAAGTGGAGGTTTACGTGTGTACCTTAGTGGTGGTGCACGGACGCTCCATTGTTCGTTTCCCTCCCCTGTTTCTCTGTAGCCTTAAAATGCAACGGTGGTGTGGGCGCGTGTGTTCGTGGGTACCGCTATACGCTCCTTGACACTTGCGTGGATGTTTCTTGTTTCGAGTGTTTGGGGGTTGCGGGTATCGGGTTGTGTATGGGGATTAACGTGCTTGATTGAGTAGTTGGTTGAGCTTGTGATGAAGATGCGTGCGTTGGTAGACCCGTTCTTGATGTCGTATCGGTGCAGGTTCAGCCGAGCGGAACATTAAGACGGATCAGAGAGCAGAAAAGCCACTTTTGTACTACTTCCAATCACCTAAAATGCCCCATCGTGTGTTTTGGGTTGAAATATCGTGTCTCGCAGTGAGAGTTTTACTCCTTGCTTCGCGGTCCTTATCGCGTCTAATCTCCCATGTAAACGCTATCGGTTACAACTAGGAACCCAAAATCATCGAAAAAACATCGCTTTTGCTTCCACCCGAGAAAGGGTGTCCTGTTTTAATGAAGCTCGAGGGTGTCCCTCGTTGGTGTATTTTAACAACACTGTTTCAACCCTCATTAATCTCCAATGTTTGCTACGGTTGACTCAATCGTTTACCCGACAAATTGAGTATGGATATCATAATCTTCGCATCATTAGTAGTACAAGTCAACCATTAGTCAGACGAGGCAAGAATAGCAATTTACGGAGATAGGCGACAAAGAAACAACTAAAACTCCTGTCGTATCGTTACTAAAATAAGTTATGAGCAATACGAGATTCACTCACTGCTTATCACTCGCGTTGATGTACTTTGAGCACTGATAAAACACTCGACACGCGTGCGTATGAGGTACGTGCGTGGATGAATAAATAATTTTATTCGCGGCTCCACTCTTCGAGTGCTCTTTAATGCTTTTATTAGTAATGAAGCACCAAACAGCTCGTTTTATAAGAGCAACAATATTTATTTATCCTCACATTTTTTTACGCCCCAACGTCATTTTCAGGATCCTATGAAACGGGTATGCGAAAGGAAATTTCTTGAGACCATAGCAAACAGCACATATGTGTGTTTACATTCTTCGAGTGAAAATGAAAAAATATATTCTTTTAAAGCAATATTTGTTGCTAGTGTAAAACACGTTGTTGGGCGTTTTATTAATCCATGAATAATTTTCTCGTTAATTGTAAAAGCAAATGAAGTCGATGCTCGTTAAAACGTAAAAACATCAACGCACGGTAGCCCGAGTTTATGAAAAGAAAAGGTACATCTTAAACCCGGAAGCGGTTCCAATTTCCTTTGACCGTCCGTAGGAGACTGTGTACACTCCACTCTAAGCGTACACATAAAATAGAGGCCAAGCTGCAGTAAAACTTTATGGGCACTTTACCGTCCACACAGAGTTTCTTCTCGACGGTTATGTGTACGCATCAATAAAAGCCCCGAAACCATTTTCTCTCCTCATTGTAAATTCCGGGTGGTACTCAACGACTTTGATGCTACTGCTGCTGTTGCCTGTTGGATCAAATCGACCGTTGGGTCGATCATTCCCTGACAAATTTTTTTTTCTAAACACCATTTATGTCATTTAGTCGACTCAGTTATGGACCTTCGTGTTGACCACCCTCTATTTTTTATCCGATCGACGGGACGGATTGAAATTTATCAGGTACGAATAGAACTCGATTTTATCGATGTATGAGAGATGAGTCGGTCTCGTGGGTTTGACATGAGTAAGTTTGTAAAATTGAGTTTCGTGGTTTGGCTGGTTGTGGGGTGTTTTGGGGGAGGATGTCGATTACTTGTTAATTCGACTAGCTGTCAAATGGTGTGTCGAATTCACGAGTACTGCCTTGGGAATCAGGGAGGAAGGAAAAATAATGAGAGACGTCCAATAACACCGGTAGCTGTTGGTTACTGCCGTGGGGACGCCGGTGTCGACTAATTCGTCTGTGAATCATTAAAATCTTCGGGAGAATATCGCCAAACAGTTGTCCACTTGTCGCAGTCCCTCGGTGTCTTTTTCTCTGATGGTGTTCGTTTACATTTAACTGCGTGACGTAAAAACGCGCTCGAGTTCGCTCAACTGTTAATTGGCAGCATCAACGCGATGGCCCCTTTTTTTTCTACGTAAAATTGCTCGCTTAAGAGTAATTTACAGTTATGAATCGACTCGTGGAGTTTGGATTTGGGGCACAGTGTAGTGACGCACGTGTGAGACAACTACAACCCCAACGAGAAAAATAAGAGTTTTACCGACAACATAATCAAGGGTGCACCAACTATTTTAACAGCTGTACCGTATGAAATAATTTTTTTTATAAGAGTGAAGCATTTCTCGCACAGAGTTCACGTGTGTACTTGTAAATGTGTTAGATCAATGACTACCACGTTTGATTTTTTTGACTACATTGATTTTTCTCGTTTCAAAGTATAGAGTTTAATAAAATTAGTAAAGTATAGTTGGTGTAACATCGGTTTGGCTGTTCTTTAAATTCTTAACAACACCAACGCAATATATTTTGTAAAAAACGATCCAATCAATTTTTTTGACGAGAAAGAAAACAATACAATTATATACGTGTACTCACTGCGTTTGTCGCTGTGCGCCTGGAGATGGGCAGTTATCACGTCGTAGAGTCTCTCACGCCTAGCCTGCAGGTACTCCCTACGCCGTAGTTGCCGCACGAGTTGTGTGCCCGTGTGTACCACGTGCTCTCGCAACGATCGCATCAATACTCGCAGCTCACCGGTACCTGTTGAGGAGAAAAAAAAAAAAAAATTTCTAATGAATTTTATTTGCTTACACCTAAAGTTTATCTTGCTGGGCAATTGGATTGCTCCTTTTAGGTAATTGAGTTATAAGTTTTTTTCGATTCATGACAAATATTCTGCCATGGATTCCTAGAAACGGCGGAATCTGATAACAATCCGAAAATACCCGAGCTAAGTAGAACATCTCAATGTCAGGTCAGACGGAAAGGAAAACAGAACCTTTTATCACGTACAATCGGCTCAACTTCTGTTCGTTTTTTCATTTAGTCATTTCATATAAACAGAATGTAGATAAACCCATATTTACTGGTGGATGAAATATTATTGCATTAAATAGACACAAAAATTAATGTAGGTACGAAAAAAGCAATGGCACTCTGAAGTGTAAGAACTTTGATCATCAATTTGTCTTTGATAACGTGTAATAAAGTGCAACACGCATTCTTTAATGTTTTTTTTCGCCTTTATTGTAATACAAAAAATCGAAGAAAAAAAAATTCTTGCTGGTTGTGACTTTCATTTCTCAGTCAGATCGTCAAAAGAAAGACATATCCTACCCATTTTAAAATGTAACGACACAAAAAAGAAAATAAGTACAATGGGAGAGATGGCTTGTAAAAGAAGGCAGTGGTAGTATGTGGTTTTTTTTTTTTTTTTTTCAAGAAAAGAAATATTAACTGGGTAGAAGGGAAATCGTGACTTTAGTAGATACAGGCGAGTGAGACAAAGACACGCTAAAATGATTGTGAGAGCGCGTAAGTTAGGAATCGATGGAATATAAATTGATTTTGTATTAGCACTTTTTTAAAGCCTACTGTCTGCGATAGAAAAAAATAGAAACAGAAAAAATCGGTATATTTCTGCAACCTTTAGGTAACTTTTTTTTTTGCTCAGTAGCTTAACCGTACACTTGCTTATTTTTCGTGTTATTTATAGACATACAAGAAGGTGCAAAAAAAACTATTTACCCTTTGCAAAAAAAAATTCTATTCTCAGTACAAGCCGGTATTGTTCAGTACCACAGCAGAGAGAAGAGAATAAATAAAAAATACCCAGAGAGAACGAAGGAGCGCGTGCCAATTCCAGGCACCACCTCGTCAAATCTTCTCGTCTCCATTTTTTACGTGAGCCGCCAATGACTTTCTACGCGTGCCAAGCAATTTTTCCATTTCTCTCTTGCAACCCTTTTTTTCTCTTTACAACGACATGTGCACAATAGCTCCGTGTACACATCGAAACCTCGATCTCGTATGAAAAGCGCCTTTATCATGCTGCGAAGGAGTAAAATTGAAGAGATCGAAAGAAATACCTTTGTCACAACGGCAGAGTTATTTATCGGAGAAATAGAATACGGTATAAGGAGGAGATGAAGTGGGTGGTAAATAGAAAGGTATCCCAAGATCGCTGAGCCAGAGACGATGAAGAGAAGATGCTTGATGTATCAGGACGACCTCATTGACCTCAATGGAAATAAGCAAGTGGTAGAGCCAACCAAGTGCTTGTTGCTATATCTATTTTTTGACTTGATGAGCTGTACAGTGCACTTTTGCACTCAATGCCCCCGTAGTCGCCTCAGTTTGTGGCCAATTTCCAGGCAAGGGGCCTCTTTCTCTTTCGCGCTCTTATGACTTTTAAGATTTAGGGAGCCCCTTGCTTAACAATTTTTATTTTTTTTTTTCACTTTCTCTGCTCCTGCACTGATTTTTTGTACAGCCGACAAGATTTTTAAATATTTTGGACTGACGGAAGAAAAAGACCACTGATTTTTGATAAATTTTGTTTGCGTGGTTAAATATTTGTGTGATTTGAAAACAATTTTTAGACGTTAGATTTTTATGCCAATACTGTGTACTATTGATGGGGAGTTATGAAATTGTTTAAGCAAAAACAAAGAATAAATATTTTTTGCACAACTTTTGTTGCTCCAAAATTTGTTTGAAACATCAAACAGGAAAAAAATTTATTTTTATATATCGTTTCAGAGAAAATTTTAGAAAATGGAGGTTTCAAATTCATTGTATGGCTCACCACTTTTGTGTCTACAATCTGTTTGTTTTCTGATTAATTTTGCTCATGCTGTGGTCACAAATTAAAGCACAAGGCTTACAATAAATAAGGGAAAGCCGATTTCTTCAATCCGTTCGTGTGAGAATTTTTTTCTACAAAACAGATAAAAAAAATTGTTTAACTGGCTCCAAACCTCTGAATAAATAAAATAAAGAAAAAATCCCACATCTATATATTTATAAGCATTGAAAGCAACATCAATTTTGCCATGTGCTTTATTTTTTCGCAAATACCTACACAGCCGGGCAAACGTCACCGTCAATCATCCCTTTTTTTCTTATTTCGTTCTCTTTTTCACTTTTTCATTCCTTTCAGAACATACTCTGTATGCGTGAGTTTGCTTGTACTTTACATTTACGTAACAACGGCGCGTCTAACGCACTTGAAACGTGACGCAATGGCTCGCCTTGGGCGTCAAGCTCTCACATTGAAATAACAGACTTTGCGAGGCAACGGATATTGCGACGCGGCGTTTTTCTTCTTATTTAAAAAATATATTTTTCTTCTCTTATTACTCATTTTTGTCACTAGTCACTTTATTGAATCGAGTCTTACCAAGATGAGCGATGCAAATATTTATCTTACGTTTCTCTTCTTCGAGAGACATGATGATTCAATACGTACCATTTGCTACAGATGATCGTATAAATTGCTTCTGAAAATAATATAATTTTCGAATCGAGTAAATTATCACTGAGTCTACCCTTCGACAAAAAAGTGAAACGAAAATCGAATTTTTTTTTTCACTCAAGTTGACGATAATTAGCATTTTTTAATCTTATTTACCATAAAAAATAATGGTATTTCGTTATCGTAGGCAGTAATCACCCGACTAAATAAAATATCATCCCCTAAATACTAACAAGAGAAACAAAGAATCTCTTTGAACCAAAAAGATTTTTCCTCTGTCCTAGCTTCAACAAAAGTCGGCTGTGCATGATTTGTTGCATTGTTATCTAAACGAATAGCATCATCCTTACTTTTTGGCTCGAGTCGTGCTCGCTGGATCTGCGGTCTTGGCTGGTGTCTGGGGTGCCAAGAGGAGACTGTCGATTCGCTGGCCGATCTGTCGCCGTACGAGGATCCGTAGATGTCGACGAGGAGCTGGTCGACCAAGTTAGAGACGACGTCGTGCTCCTTTTCTCCAACTGGGTTTTCAGCAACCGGCGGTGGTTGACGATATTCCTGGTAAGAGTGAAATCATAGTTTTTCGTTTTAAAGTGCACTTTAATGATTTTACAGGAAAGTTTTTTGTTTTCGTGACTTTAACAGAAGCTTGGGATACTGTGCTTCGAAAAGTAGAAAATACAAACATGACTGCAGTGCTTTCATAGTGTCGTCTATCTGCACAAATTAAGACACCGTTAGAGAGGTTCAATATCTGAATCTCGATGGTAAAAATAAACGCATTATTTTTCCAAAACATGTAATAAACAGTTACGTTACTTATATATTTGACTCACACCTAAAAAACTACCGTACTCATGTAATATGTCAAAAAAATCAATTGGATTTTTGTTAAACACCAATATTTGAAAATTTTATCTGCAATCAGTAGAACAAGCCATATGCGGTCAAACCAACTTTATACGTTAATTATGATATCTGTAATAGTTTTAGTGTAAATACTTGTTGATAAAGTTTCATGTGATTAAACGTTACAAGAGAATACGATATTGGTTCAAATTTTACAAAATAAATCTAGGCATTACAACTTGTCCAGTAGAAACAGTTGGGTATGGTAAGACCTGTATTTATTTGTGTGTTGGACCTTTTCTGATAGTCTTACGGCTCAACAATGATCTACAATAATGTTGTTAATTTAATAAACAGCTGATATTTATTGATGTTGAGAGTGAGATTATTGTATATACTGGTTCAGCCAGTAGATAGAGTTTTATATGGTAAGACCGACGATTCTGATACATTTTAACCGTATCTATAGAGTTTAGAAAAAAAGGTCAGACTGATCCAAACTACATAAACGCATAAATTTTTTTTTCATTTGTTAGTTTTGAAAATAAAGTTAGTTGACAAAACTCAGTAGACTCAATTCGTTATGGTAAGACAAATGCTTGTAGACGATACGTGATCCATATATGATTTTTATAATTCAAGCACAATACTCGAATCGAAAATAAATGATATCAGAATTTAATTTAAGATTTTTTACGTAGCTATTAATTCAGTAGAAAAAGCTCAATGTGATAAGACAAAAATCACTACAATGATTTGCCGGTATCTTACTGTTATAAGAGCTCGAATAATATTTTGATGAATGAGTTACGGTATCAAATTCAGCAGAAAAAATTACCGCTTGGTATCGATAGTTAATGAAATTATTGAAGTAATAAAAATTCTCAAAATATAGTGTGTCAAAGATAATTATTCAATAGAAAGGTCCAAGATTATTTGTTAAAATGGAGAAATAATAAATTCAACTTTTTTACCATGAAGCTTAACACAACCTTGTAAAAAGCTGATGTAATAATTGTACAGACCATCGTGGGCATGGGACGCTTGCACGGCGTGACAAGTTTGAGGGAAAAGCATCGGTACAACATAACACCGTGGTCCAGGAGATTGAGTGACGACGAGGACTCCGATACGGAAGACGACGAGAGGCTCGCAGTCGCCGCGGCTGCAGCTATATTTGCCGCCCCTCGAGTCAAAAAGACAGGTACTGTTATGGTTGATGTACCACAGAATTATTTATTATAAAAAACTAAAAAAAGATTAGTTTCAAAGGATCCTCATCCTGCCGTTGGGCTAATCGTTTCATTTTGTTCAGATCGAAATTCATCCAACAACCTGCAAGCAGCAAATCCGTCTAGCGACCGTGAAAGGCTGGCTCTCGATATAAGCACGCTGAAACAACAGTACGCCAAGTTACGGGAACGCCAGCGGCAAGCTCACATTATCCTGTCGGGTAAGAAAATAATAAACAAAAGCCCGAGTCTCCAACATTAGTGACAACGGGATGCATGACCAATTTCTTCTCGTTAGCCGCGTGCGCGAGGCAATCCATGGGCCCAAGCGCGTCGACGGCCAGCCAGGCAATGAACCATCTTCTGGTGGGCAAGAGTGCCTTAGTCAGCGGCAAGAATCGGCCGACGATTCGTTCGGCTCCGACGGCTCCTCTGGCCATGCGAGCCAAGCCCATTGCCAGTCCCGTAGCTCAGAATCGCAGAGACCGACAGCAGCAGCAACAGCAAGGCGTCACCATTCATTGGAAGGACATGAAGAAGCGCAAGGACGAACGCGAGGTGGCTGAATGTGAGTTGTGTTTTTTTTTTTGTTTTTTCGACGATTGACGTAACATTTTTTTTGAAAAAGTGCTCATGAATCTATGTAGGAGTTTTTCCGATCTGAAGCTTTGTTAATAAAGTTTTTCCAAAAATCTCGGTTTTTCGATGGATTCGAGAGACTTTTTTTTAAGTAAAATCTACGTGTTTCAACGTTTCGAATCATGGTTAAGCTTGCAACTTGAATGTGCTTGTTGCCCGAGAGCCCATATCTGCAAATACCGTCGGTTGGTAAGACTACGAGCATCTTCTTACTTCTTGAGACGGGGGGAGGGGGGGTGGTATCGATTTGCACCTCGAAGCACTGCGAGGGAGAAAGTTCTTGAGCACGGGGTACAAAGACCAGCTGTTGCTCCGATGCGCGTCCACACTTATACCAGCTCGCTGGATGCGTGTTTGGATCCAAGGGTGTATTACTATTGGCGCGGCAGGTGAGTCCTTTACGAGCACGGGCGCGAGAATATGCCGCATTAACGGTACGCGTGTACAAGTTCCCGTAAGATGAAAATTAGGATGATAAATTATTGCCACCCCGTTACTATTTTTTTTGTTCAATACAATAAAATTATAATTACGATGATATTCCCTTTCCCCAACGTGTGTATATAGGTGTACTGTACTAAAATCAATTTGTCTGAGTTGTCGAGGCGACTATGACGACGCTAATGGCCTAGTTGACGTCGCCGTGCGGAATAATTGTTGTTGCGGTGCCGTCGGGTGCTCAGTTGTACAGAGTGGTGCGTCCGGTAGGAAGAAACGGGATGGGCAATTTTTCAATTATAATTTTTTTCTTTGGGGTTATTGGTGACGATTAGTTGATGCAGTTTGAATGGATTCGGTGATTTTTTCGAGTTCCCGACTGTGATCGGTGTTGCGCTGAGAACATCTGTAGTACTATTTTATTATTGACCGCTGCAATTGAAACCAAAATCAACTAAAAGATAGTATCATAAATAATTAAGTTGTGAAAAATGTAATTCAATAGATCGGTGTATTATATCCACTATTTGAGCTACAGTTTAAAGGTACTCGAGTAAAGCAGTATAAGCGTAGTTGTTTTTTAGTGTCAACTAGATTTTCCGTAACAAGAACAAATTATTTTGTTACAGCAAATCTACAAGACATTTTTGTAACGAAAACGTACGATTAAGTACAAAGATATTGTTTTATTTTACATTTTCCAAATCCACGAAAATAGCATGTCTGACTATTTTCGGCTATTACTACTTGTTTTCACACGGAGAATTTTTGCTCGAAAAACTAGATCGGCTCAGTCCTTTTTTTTTGTGATACACATATAGAAAAAAAAAAATACTGCAATGAAAAAGAGCTTCTCTTCCACGTACACAAGCAAAAACTAATTAGACATAAAGAGACTTAGATCTATACTCTTCGGCGATCGTGAAAAAAAATTCTGTCACTTTTTCTCTCTCGCGCACCCACACACCGGCTGAACAATTAATCTCAAACGAGGGTTGCTGCCTCGGTTCTTTCCTCCTCTCAAGTCCAGATGATCCGCGTGTGCAAAAATCGTCCTACTTTCCCAGATATCCACCCCCCAACCCTGTTTTTCCCGAGCCAACGCACGCGCGCTCACCCACGACATTTGGAATAAAAAAAAAGTAAAATCAAGGTTTTGAGAAAGGAAAAAAGTAAGACAGTCTATTTCTCCTTTTTTTTCTCGGAACGAAGCCAAGCAAAGCTTTAAACACACACATACGTACACAGCACCCCGGTTATCATTGCGTGAGTGCGAAAGAGAGGTGGGGTCGCGGGCCATTCACCCTACTCCCACGCTCTTCTCTATTATATCGATCTGTTTTCTGGAAAGCAGCAGCAGTGGCAACAGCAGCTGAAAGGGAGTCCGAGGTGGTGGAGGAGGTGAAGCCAGCAAGTGCCTCAGTCGAGATGAGCATGTCGACGCCAGTTGCCAGGAGGGCCTCGGGTGGAGGCGGTGGCTCCGGGCTTGACAGCGACAGCGACAGCACTTCCACGGAGCTTTGCGACGAGCCCGATCGGATGAGCGATCTGGACAGCGAGGAGATGACCTCGACCTCGGACGCTTGTCCGATTAACAATTCTGAGGAGGGGAAACATATGAGGGAAGGCTCGCCCGATGTGTTGACACAGAGCGAGCAGCAGACGACGAGTGGAATGAACAGGTGAGGGATATATACATGGGTGAGATGGATCTGTCCCATCCTCTCCCTACTTTTTCGTTCTCAGGGGAACTCCGGTTTTTGGGATCGTTAACGCGCTCGGGTGCTTTATTTTCTTGTACACTTTGACATTTTCATTTTTTTTAATCCTCGCCCTGTTACTTTTATTGGTAAATTGTTTACTGAAATGTAAAAGTTTGATACTCGTTTGGGAATAATACTTTTTTTTTGTTAAATCTATTTGTTGATTTTTAATTTCTTACATGTAAGTTTTTTTCTTCTCAATTTTACTTTTGCTGTAGTTATTGTTTTCTCTAAAAGTCTTTTTTTTAATCATATATCCTTAAAGAACAATTAAAATCTAAATAAAGCAAGACAGAGCGTCAATAAATTTCAACTTGATTAACTTCGAGAATGTCATTTTTGATAAATTTTTCCAGTTTTGATTTAGAATTGATCAAGATCAACTTGAAAGATAATTGACGATTGTAAGTGATAATTCCTTTAATCATGATACTTAGATAGAACTAAAAATTGTTATTTTAACACGTTCAGTTAAACAGAATTTTTAGATGTTGATTTTTCGTGTTAGCTTGGAAATGATTTTTTTGCAATCAATAAAGAAAAGGTATAATCGATAAAGCTTTGTGTGTTGCCATGACGCCACTGAACGTTTTAAAAATACTTAAGTAAATTAAGTGTGAGGTAAGGAAAACAAAATAGAGATTTTTTTTTTTAAAGTAGTTTACACTTAAATATGTCGAATCAGTAGTATTAGCTTATCAAGTCGATGTACGAAAAATTAATTTTTAGAAATTGTCGTAGTTAATTATTTGAAATGGAAAGACACCGTTGAATAAAAAAAAGATACAATACAGGAATTGCGCTGTGTAGTAGAAAATTATTTTGTGTTGCGTGTTAGATGGTTTGGTGCTTGTTATTACGTAAGCAGTCTCGTTTGGTGTTCGTTTGCTTTTATGAGCGAGTTGTTGTTTTTCTCAATCATCGTTTTGAAAGCAACACCGTTGAACGTTGTAATTTTTGGTCCATCAGTATCACTATTGGCATCTAATTTTTCATAGTTAAGCTAAATAATAGTTACGAATCTTCATCAGTAAAATCATCATGTGCTGTAAAAACAAGCCGTTCGCAAACTTAGAATTCAGTAACCCAAGTCCAATTAAAATAACCGTCTAATATTTGACAACTCATTTATTTTAGCGAGTACTCAGAAGTCTCCAAGGAAGAAACGTCAATCGCCGAAATCACGGACCAGATAAGGAGGCTGTCAGCAGATGATGCGGACCTCAAAACGTCTCTCAACGATGACCAACACGTCGATGAACACAACTTGTCGATCCTTGAATTCTCAAGCAATGACTACACGATTGCAAAGGAACGCTTGTCGATATCAAACTCCTACGATGAAAAAGGGTCGTCGTACATCTCATCAAACTTTGAACCAATGTTCAGCGAGGAAAAAAAGTACGAATACACCGATGACGTAATTCAGAGTGATGCATACCAAACCCTCGAGGCACGAACTAAAGACACGTGTAGTATCGTTGCTCCGAAAGTAATAGACTCAATTTTGGCTTTGGACTACGATTTTTTGGAGTGTAAATTATTGAGTGACAAATCCGACTCAGTGACGGAGTTAAATAGTGGTTGTGCGGTTCAAAAGTGCGAAATCATCGGATCGGTAGTTCCTAATACAGTAGAAGTCGAGAAGAAGGAAGAAAATGAGGCCAATGGTAGTTCCAATATCACGTATCCTACAAAGTCATCCTACGTGATAGGACACCAGCCCATTGTTCCAACGTGCTTTGAGGCAAGAAGGCCTGGCAGAATTTCACCCAAAGTTTTCACCTCGAGGGATGAGGCCAGGAATGACCTACTCGAGAGAAATTCTTTTGAAGACAATCCAGAGGCTTCCATTCTCGGATCCGAAACTAAGTATATTGGCTACAAGGTTCGTGTGGATTAAAATGTACATACGAAACTTGAGAGCTTAATTTGTATGCAATGCACTTGAAAACTGAATAAATCATGCGTTCTATTGTCGTGGAAACTAAATAATGCACAATAAAGAGCTATACTTTGAATGATCAATCGGAATTTTTGGTTTAAATATTTAAATGTTACTAGCATGCACGTCAAGTTAATTCAAGCATCGCAAAAACATCAAAGTATTGATATCCAATGAATTAATATTTCAGTTCGACGTGAAGCCGAGTCCTAAAACTCCTGAAAGCTTCAAATCCTTTGATTCTGGGGAGACCATGGGTCCAGACTCGGTGACCTCGAGTGTTGTCGTCACCCCCTTGCATTCGGATTTACGGGGTATTTTTCTGGCCGATAAGTCTGTCGCTTCATCCGTCAGTTCGGACTCAAAGACCTTGACGATGCGGTCTATCGAATCTGACGTAGCGATGAAGAATCAAGTTGAGACTCCAGGTGACAAGTCTGTCACGCCATTGACGGATTCATTAATGCAAGCCAAGTCAGTCGAACCAGCCTGTAGCTCGACTGAATCTTTCTGCAGTCCGTCGAAACCTAAATCAGAAAAATCCTTTAGCTCTGATCTTCAGTCACCCATCAGTGCCAATTCAATCAAGTTCACGCCAGGTTACACCTATAAGAACAATGGAATCGATTTGCAGAAACCATCAACGGGTATTGTACCTTTCTTTACCCCATGTTTTATTTAATGGCTCGGTAATTTTTTTGTTCTTATTCATTTTAGAAATCGGTGCCGTTACTTCACCATTCTATCCAATATCAAACCCCAATAAGAAAACTCCATCGCCCTATAGTGAAGACAAAAGTAAAACGAGCAAAGACAGTGCGTACTCGAGAAAATTTCGGGAAATTAATGAAGATCAGGGTACAAAGAATTACCTGGAAACTAAGCCTCTCACGCTAGCTTTTGATGTTGAGTCGAAAATTTCTACGCAAGCATTCGATGTTCCTCAGTTAACAACTACCGATGATAATGATTTCAGCACATCGATAGATGATGAAACGTTTAAAAATTTGCCGACTCAGTTGTATTCATATATCGATCATAACGTGAAATCTAAGGATACTAAACTTCCCGAAAAAGATATTGGACGTACTTCAGGTAAATCATAGATTTCATATTATTTAATTAGGAACTTTCAACAATACATACATAGTATACAATGAACGTATCAGTTTAAAATTTGTTTGATTTTTTTTTTTTTTTTTTCATTATCAATTTTAGCATTTGAACCTTATCGCAAAAGCAAGTACGAGGATGAGCTTCAGGAAACTGACACACTTTCACCTCTTCCACGCAATCAATGCAATGAGTATCATAGCGACATCTTTGAACGAACTCGTGGCAGGTCATTGGATGGTAAACTGGAAACCCTAGAAATATCAGGTAAATCATGTGAACGCAGCAGTAGTAGCTTAGAGAAACGTTTCCCAGAAATGCTACTGTCTCCGTCAATGGAAGATTTTGCTAATAGCGTGAAGAAGCGATCTAGTGATGTTTTGGAGGATTTGCGACACTTGGAATCGAAATCGACTGAAGATGGAGAGTTGAATCCAAATATGTTAACGAGAAAGACAAGTTTCATCTGGGAAGATTTAAAGAGCCTCGAAGCACGTAGGCAAGACACTTTCAGCGATTCAGCCAAAGAATTTTCTAGACAAAGAATTGAAATACCTGGTATCAGTATTTCTATGAAAGGGCGTAAAACATACGTTGTGGAGCCAAAGATCAATATCGATGAAAATAGCGATAGCATTTTAAAGTCAGTCACGTATAAAAACTCTAATGGACATAACTACGACGTTGACGATGACAGGGAGTCCAAGTTGGGAGTTTGGACAAAGGTTAAGCCACGTAAAAGAAATGATAATGGGCGTAGAAGTAGCGATAGGGCTTTGAAAATTATTCAAGAAAATTCGGTAATACTTCAAAAGATTTTAACTTGTCAAGCCAGAAAAAGGTTGCCAGATTTAGAAGAAATATCAAAAGAAATTACTATTAGCCCTATCAATGAGGAAATATCCAAAATTTTTAGTCCTATTCTTGAAAAAATGGGTTTAAATGAGCATGAGATTAACGAAGAATTGGCAAGGATTAACTTCAAAGACATCGATCGAAATACAACTACTACAACAGCATCAGAATTCGAGGCTAAAATCAATGATGAACTATCAAAACTTTCGTTAGTCGGAGATAACGAAGAAGTAGCTTATTTACCAGATGTAGACGATTTGTCCTCTGATTACTTTGTTGCAAGAGAAGCCTTCATCGATCGACAAATAAATGAAGAATTATCAAAGCTGCTTGTAAATTATTCGGAAGACTCTCTGATAAAACATCAAAAAATCTCGTCAAGCCTTAATGCCACTAATGATATATTCATGGGCTCAAAAAAATCTTATTCATACCAGTCGTCCAATGACTCTCTTGAGACTAAGAGTGACCTCGGATCAAACAACACGATTAACAGTACCATTTATCAGAATGAACCTATTTCATACATGACTCTTAATAATTATATGAAACCGGAAAACTTTCCAACTAAAAATGATGCTGATATTTACAGAGAATTGGAAAAATTGAATCATACATCTTACTCACAGGTTGTACCTTCTGTTGCAACAGAACTACATCGAGATATCACTTCACCATACTTGATTGATACAATAAGATCGCCAAAATCGGATTATCCTAAACAGGTTGTAGACCAACAACCAACTTACGACACATTATCACCTTTGAAAAGTCTTTACAATAGTTCTTATCCTTCTACAACATTTCAGTCTTCTTATGATTACAAATCTCGGATGTCACCTAGGAAAGTACCAGGCAACCCTTATTCAGTTCGATCTTACGATTCTACATTAAGTTTAGATACTGGTTTTGAAAATACAACTTTTGAGATGACCGCTATAAAAGCAAGTGCTCCATCTACGTTAAACTATGAGTATGGACCGACAAAACATATTTTATCTAAAGAACAATTAGAGTTTCGTCTAAAATACGATTTGGATGACGATGTGAGTGCAACTAAAAAATCATCAGCAGAAGACATTGATTTAAAACTTAGTCCATTTCAAACGGATATTGCAAAGCTTGACAAAGGAGCATCTTATTATACAGATACAAATGTCAATACTCCCACGAACAAATATTCATCCAGCAAAGATAACGGCGTATGTTTGGCCTCAAGTCTTGGAGGCAGCAATAATGACACAATTGCATACCATAGAAAATATGATGGCACTTCACCAGCGGACAAGTATTCGTCTCTTAGTAATGATTGCGATATGTTTAGACAACCTTATAAAATCACACCATTGGACCCTGAGGCTCAAGTATCTGCATACTTGTCAGAAACTTTAGTAAATAATACATCCAGTTGTCATCGAGATACTCACATCTCATCACCAAATTATCATTACGACTACGCTAAGTCAATGAGCAGCTCGTACGATACCGTGTCACCCAGTTTCGATAATTCTTCTTCAACGTCGATAAGAACAAAAATAACTTATTCTGACGTTATGCCAACGGATAATTGGAAGTATAGAAAACCAACCTTAGAAGAAAACAAAGGTGTTAAGTATGACTTTGAAAAAAGTCCAAGTCCAAAATCGTTAGGGTTTAGTCCATTTCCAATAAGAAATATTCCAAGGAAACCGAAAGAAGTTGCTGTGAAACTGGGATTGTATTCGCCAACAAATTCGACCCCATTAAAAAGATCTTAGTTTTTATTATAAGTCGTTAACTTTACAGATAAACATAAATAGCACAATATTTTAAATTCAATAACAATTAAATATTGAAACTATTTGTTACTTTTTGTAATTTGTCGAATTCAAATGTCTACTATTGTATATAATACATTATATTTAATTTAAATGTAAGTTGCGCGAAAATATACTGTTACAAGCTTAGAAATAACATTTTATTGTTAAAAATTGTGAAATATGCAATACCCTTATGGTTCCAACATATAAAAGAAAATCACAACTTTACCAAAAGAAGCTTTTGTAACATCAATGATCTGTTAATTATGGTACAATTGTAAGAGAATAAACTTATGTATGTAAATAATCGAAGGACATAGAAATGGGCCTAATATTAAAATAGATGATTATTAATGCAAATGTAAGTGTAACCTCTATGAACGTTTGCCAGATTTGTAAATGAAATAATTGCCATGAATCAGTGGGGATATCTCTTTTCTTTTAACAAGGACAAATGTGTTAAATTATAAATGCAATATGTTGTTTATGAAATGCTACGTACTTGTAAGTTTACTTTGAAACATTGTAAATAGTCGGTAGTTTTTTTGATCACGTTGTATGCCATTGATGAGTTTGAGATAAACTATCAATTAAGACGCTATTGTACAAATTTTGCTCAAAAGCGTTTGTAAAAACTTTTTAAAATCTTAATTGTAAAATAAAAGTAACTTTATTCACATATTCAGGTAGTTTTGCATTAATTTCCAACATTGGACCCCCAACGTTGATATTTTCGTTGTAAATACTTTCATTTCCACGGTTGACGGACAACCCATAACAAAGTTCCATTTTTTAATTACTTATATCTTACTGTTTCTATTGTAGGTATGGACTATGCTTACAATATCAATGGAGTATGTAAAATTATTCTTATAAAATCATGTAAAACTTTTTTTCAAGATTTAAGATGGTTTTTCATAGTTTACCTTTTCGTATTTCTTTAGCAAAATATTGTTGATATAAGTTTGGATGAAGCTAAAATAATTTTTTTTAAGGAGTACAACGTAGATAAATATAAGTGTAACTATTAATTTAAAATCAGATGTGAGGTTTTTTAAAATCATCAATTTAATTATTGTTATTCAGGTTTTTAAATGCTATTTTTTATTGATATTGTTTAAAACATGTAGTTTTAATAATGTTTGAAAATTATTTTTTAGTAATTAAATATTCTTAGCTATGAATTTACAATTTAATAAAATAAGGAATGATGCATGCAGGGATTGGAAAGTAGATACAACTTTCGTTGCGTAAGTGTAGTTTTGTAATGTTTATGTAATGTAGAATACTAAGGTTAAATAATGATAAATTTTGAGTAACTGCATAAAAATATTTTATATTATGGTTGAACTTCGTGAGTACGTCATGCATAAATACAGTACTCACGAAGTTTAACTATCGTGAGTACTGAACTGAATTTTTTTATTTTATTTTTTATTCGTTTTTCAAGTTTTTGTTTAAGTGAACTACACGAATTCAGTACTTATTTTTATAGAGCTTCGTTCTTCCTATGGGTCTGGCGACCCCCTTGTTATCTGAGAAACTGTGAGTCTTTATACTCATCTCATGTTTAAAGAACTTCGTTCATACCGTGGGTCCCATGACCCTTTTATACCCCCTGGTTTAATTTTCTTTATTTTATTTCTTTTTTCTATTTAATCTTCTTTTTGTCATTCCTTTTGTTATTTCATTTTTTTTTTTTTTTTTTTTTTCATTTTTATCTAGAGTCACTCAAACAATAAATTTTATGATTAAACATAAATAAAGGTCAATAATATATACAATTAATACAATCATCTCCTTTTATTGCGAGATGTGGGGGTATTATTACCTAACTGAAGCACTTGTTATAATTCCAATAAAAAAGAGTTTTTCCTTAAGCTACAGCCAGAGTAATAACAGTTTTATAAAAAAAAGGTCTACTCCTGAGTCACTTCTTCTGGTTGTTACATTTGCGGTACCTTTCAAAAATAGTACTTTTTAGTTTAAAATGACGGTAAAATTTTAGATGAAGTTGGGTCACATGGGTTATTGTGAGTAAAAAGAATAACTGCTTACCTCCAGTTCCTAAACCTGCAAATTGTAATATAGGGTACTTTGATCTACACTTCAAATTAAAATATAATTTAATTTGTTAATGTAATGATAATTTTTAGCTTATTTAAAGGTTTCTTTTGGGCTCATAATGTATACGAGTTTTTATACGTGTTTGTCATCTAATTTGACATCTCCTTCATCAAAATTCATTATGCAAAAAATTAAATTGATGAAAACACATGATTCACATGACTATAATACAAACTGAACTTTGTACCGTACCTTGATTATAAAACACATGAATAAAAATCATGTGATTCTTATAGTGTTATCCATCGCCTTGGTTATATAAATGCATCTATGTCTATTGCGTTATTCTCGAACTTTTTTTATTGATCTTAAAGAAGTACAGTCAGCAGGAGCAGTGATTAGTCTAGTAGACATGACTGTCAACTAAATTTTTAGAGATAATGTAAATATAAATCCATATATTAGAAAACCAAATAGTAAATAGTAGTAAATGAGAATCCAAACTCGTTATCGAGACACTTATATTTTAATATCAAACTATTAAAAGTTATAACTGTATCAAGGTTTTATAACATTAATTATGTGTTAAACTACAATACGATAGTGAGTAGGCAAGCTTATGTTTGTAGAGAATCAGATCTAAGGACATTAAAATGGCCTTGATGTTGTTGTAGAAGATTAGTGACACAGAAATAAGCGTGATGTCGAGAAATACTTATCAGATTTGTGAATAAAATAATTGCCATAAATCCGTGGAGATATCTTTTTGTTATTAGAAGGATAAATGTGTTAAATTATATATTCAACGTATGGTTTATGCAATGCCATGTGCTTGTAAGATTACATTGAAATATTGTACATAGTCGGTAGTTTTTTTGATCACGTTGTATGGCATTAAAGAGATGGAGATATATTAAACTGATGGTGAAGACGCTAATTTGTCTCAAAAGAGTATATAACATCTTTCGAAATCCTACTTGTAAAATATAAGTAATTTTATTCACGAACTCAAGTGGTTTTGTATTTACCTATAATGATGTAGACTCAATGGTGTAATTTTTGTTTTTAAAACTTCTGTTATAATGGTTTTACAGTCCAACAATAGTGAAGTTTACTTGATGAATCACTTGTATCTTACCGTTCTTATTTTAGATATGGATTATGATTATATTATCAATTTAGTATATAAAATGGTAGTGATAAAATCATTAAAAACTTGTTATTAGGATTTAAGATGGTTTTTTATTTTTGGCATTTTTGTTTTTCTCTAGAAAAATATCTTTGATTTAAGTTTAGATTAAACTAAAATATTTTTTGTATGTCCAGTACAACCTAGATAAAAGAAATGATAATAATAATTTCAAATTAGATTTGAGGTTTTTCAAAATCATTACTGTAATTATTATCGTTCAGACTTTTTGATGCTACTCTTTAATGATATTGAGTAACTTGTCGACTTGTGTTTCTCAGATCTTTCAAATGTTATTGTCTAGAAAAATCCTTAATAATTGAAGTTTTTCTAATGTTTATAAAGCAACTTTACATTATATGACTTGTTTAGTTTATTGTTCCATTATTATAATAATACAAGTGTAATATGTTGGAGCATTAATTGAAAAAGATTCGTCAGTCTTTACGTACAATCATCGAGTGGTAGAGACAAATTTTCTTGTATAAGTATAGTTTTGTATTTTTTATGTTTTATTAATGTAGAGTACTGAGGTAAAATAATGACAAACTTAGAGTATTATTGTAGGAATTTTTTATTTTATTTCTATGCAAAGGCAGGTACAACATTGTTGTATTTATACAATCAGATTTTATTGGTCGCACATGCACATGTATGGTGAACTGCAGTGTCCTTTCTTAGGTCGACATATATCATCGCAGATATTTTGGTAACATGCTGTCACGAATAAGTTTAATACAGTTTTTGATAATAATGTATGATAAAAATTTTTTTTAACAACTAATTCAGAAGCAGCCATATGTCTGGAAATTTAGTACGTATACAATAAAGTTAAAAAATAATCAATAAAGTTGAGAAAAATACGTTTTTCATTTACCATAATTCTTAGGCATTGGAGTTACCTAAAAAATAAGTTAACTCAATTGGAAATGTGACAACTAGTTGGATCGGTACACTTGTTAAAAACCGCAGTAGATTGTTGAGGTGTATCGTTTAACATGAATAGCTTTTGAAAACCGTATTTGAAGCTATAGAATTTAAGTTTTTGTTTTTTAAAAGCGACAAATTTTTTTCCCTTAATTTTTTTTTTACTTTTCCATGTTGTATTCTAAGCTTCCACAGTAGAAAATTTTAATTAAGTACACGTCTAAATTCATGACATTATTTTTTATAAACATATTAGAAAATAGTGTTTGTTTTTTTTTTGTTTAATATAAAACTTGATCATCAACTTATGTAGCAATTATCATTCAATGAGAGGAGCACAATAAAATTGTTAGTGTTAAATGATGTGATGTTATTCGTAATGGAAGCTTCTGAATGGGTTATTAGACCCTCTTTTATTTTTTTTATAAACTAGGGTTCATACTCCTTTTTTCATATGCCTATACATTAATTGACATATTTTTATTTTAAATACTTACGCCCAGGATATGTACTGTGTTGACCTACGACTGGATTTATAAAAACACACGCCAAAGCAACGATGAGTAGAGCAAAAAAAGTGATGGCTTTCATTTTGAAGGAAATACTTGAGTGTTTCGACAACTGTACTGAAACTCTTGGCTCCAACTTAAATTTTATATACTCCAGGTACTTGATTTTTATACGATTAAAAATGATCATGAGAAATGAATCATAAGCATTACTGTTGTCACAGCTGTGAAAGAAGAAACAAAGGCCAAATGACTCAAACGCTAAACTTTTTCTCATTGTTGTATTTTTTTCAGTCATACAAACAATACATTCCATGATTAAACACAAGCAAAAGTAAATAAAATATAAATAACACTATCGCTTTCTTTTATTGTCAGATATGGGGATATTATTATCTTACCAAAGCACTGGATATCATCACTCCATTGAATAAAATGTAAGATCTCAAGCCATATCAGGAGCGATAAAAATTTAATGAAAAAATTTTTACATTTGAGACATTTAATCATTCTTTTTGTTGCATTACCGATAACTTTCTTTTTAAATTTATCATGCTTTTCACTATCAAGCAATGGCAAAAGTGGAGTCACGTGGGTTGTTGGGATTAAAAAGGGGCCAATGCCTGCCCCCAATTGCTAATCCTACGAATTACAACAACATAGCTACCTTTGTCCACACTTTGATTATAATACAATTTTTCATTGTAATGATAATTTTTATCATCTTTTTTCATGGATAAAAATTATGCAATTTTCATAGTTTTTAATAAAATAATGTTGCCAATTGAGCATAGGTTCTATGATTCGAGCTAATTTGGTAAACATACGAGAAAAAACCGATGATTTCACAGTTGACGAACTTCATGCGTAATTGCCCACTTGGCCCAGATACGTTTTCAACAATACCACAGTAATTAGAAAAGAAACAAAATATAAGTTTTTGAAAATGTAACTCCACTCAATCGACCAGCCACCATTTGACAGAAGGAAAACATTGCGTTACAACACTGACCATTTCCAACATTGAGATCTGCATTGTTTTGTGCAAAACACCATGTACACTATATACTCGTACCATGCAGTGCAGAAAGGGATCGCGCGAATAAAGCACTTTGAACTTTCAACAACAGAACAGCGGCGACAGGCTCATCAGCAATTCAACTCTCGTTCTTCATAACAAGCCGAGTCAGCTATTCGCGTACACCTTTACGCCCACACTCGCATAGGTATAAATATATACATACACGCGAAGGGTATTGTAGACGCCAACTAGTACGTGGTTGGTTGGTCGTCTCTGGGCGTTAATTTTCCCTCGAACTCTCTCGTGCACGTACGTATTCCATTGATCGAACAGATCTCCAACTCAAAATTACTGGTCCATCACCATCTCCTGACTTTCTTTCAGCGAAACTGCGTTGGTCGTTACCACCGATTTCGTACTCCAGCCATTCCAGAGAGTATGTAACATGCATACGGTTCAGCTGCGTTGATGCCTCTTCACGTTCATCTCTCTCTCCCTTAGTCACAATACACATCCATAAGCAGTTGTAGTTGTAACATCATTCACGCAGACGCTTCCCGCTCGTTTAGCCATCGGATGAACTTTTCGAATGGATACCTAGTTCTGCGAAACTGTTAAACGTAGAGTTTCCCGTTTCGTCCACCTCCCCAGCTATGGGTGCGAATTAAGAGTGCCGTTTTTAAAGCACGTAGCTCGAAACTTTACGTTAATTACAGACACTCGCCGATGATGGTGATGTACATTAATGAGGAGTAGGACAATTATTGTTGCAGATACGTTCGGATGCTTCGAGTGACTCTCTCTCTCTCTCTCTATCTCGTTCTGGAACATCAAAGTAAACTGGAATCTTGAGGAGTAGAGGAGAGAATCCATTATTACGAGTAATTTCAAGCTCCTTTGCGCGCAATCCAAAGCAATTATATCGAATCTAGAGGATGTAATAATTGTTCCCCTGCTCCTTCGAGTCCTTCGAGAGAAGAAAAGAAAATGCTGGGACGGAAAATAGGTACGCGTACCCTCAGCCCAGTGCCGAGAAGCTGCGGGCGATCAGCCAAGGTTGTAGTGTATTACATATACACACAATGTACTGTACATCTACGTGTATATTCGCACACAGTAAGATCGTCCTTTAATGTAGCCATTAGCATAAGACAATGTGTCCCATTGTTCTGTTGTCGGGAGGAGGAGGAGGAGGAGGAGGAGGAGGAGGAGGAGAAGCAAAGGACCATTTTTGTCGACTGATTAGACGCTGGTAGTCTCTTTTGGCTCGCGTTTACTCGGTTTAATTGGTCTTCGTTGATTTTTCGACACTGCAGAAACTTGTACGGGTTTCGACTGAATTTCTAGCTGCTACGGGAGGAAGAAATGGTCCGTTTTCTTTCACGGTGTACTTTGGTGCTAGAGGTGCAAATTAATGGTCCCAAAGGAGTCCGGTATTATTATTATCAAAAGGAGCTCCTAAAGGACGCTTTCGAATTTAAGACTTTTTCTGCCATGCCATGAGTTAAATTCAACCTGAGTAATAGTCCATCGATATAAAATACATGTATCTGTCAAAGAAACTTATGCCAGTAGGTTGCATGCATAACGTCTTGAACTTGATCCATTAGATATTACCTCCATTGCTACACTGTGTAAAGGGAGCTCCTCTTAGAAATTGGATACGTTACGTCATTAGGAAAATACATTTTATGTTGAAATAATGCATAGTTTAAAATATCAGAAGGTTGAAGGTAATTTGATAAAATATAGAAAGGTAAATATTTGCAATTTATTTTAGTATTAAAGTAGTAAAGCTTTGAAAAATAAAAAATAGTTATAAAGCGCCAACAACACAATCACAACGGTGATTATTTCAAAAATTTACATCGTGTGTGTGTTTTTTTTACCCAGATTGTAAGAAGAAGGAAAAAAGATTCTTGTGCGAGATAAATACACCAGCAAGATGGACTAAGTGAGCGCAAAATGGAAATCTTCTGCCGAAAGCAGCAAACGTCCATTATCAAAGGAATCGCTTTGAATTATTCATGTTAATTAGAGGAGCGCTTAATAATACTGAGGAATTCAGGAAAACGAGGTGAAAGCGTACAAGTTCCACCTTATATTACTGCGCGCTCTCATTTCCTTCGTTCATTCTTTCTTTCAGCGAAGAAAGTTTCTTTCTTTCTTTTTTCCACTTTAATGTAAAAAAAAAAAAAAACCTTTAAATATGCTCATGAATGACGAAGCAGAGGGTTTAAAAGTTTTTTAAACGAAAGGCTTAATCATAGTGTGAACGAGCAGATGTTTAAAATGTTTGACGGGGAATTTCTCATCTCCAGAGCAAGAAAGACTTTAAATTCCACAATCCGATAGCTTTTGCGATGGATTAACAGGAAAGTGTAGAGCTTTTAGGAAAAAACTAAATGGTTTCTCTTTGGTAATGCATTACATTAGTATGTTTTTGTCTTTTCCAACGTAAAGGTACATTAATCAATCAGAATTGATAAAAAAAATTAAATTATGTATTACTTCCATCGTCTGCAATAACAGTGATTCAATTAAAAATTTGAAAAGTAGTTTATGATTGTAAATTTTTCCGTTACATTACATTAATTTCTTTTAATTGTAAATTAAAAGTGCAAACGTAACTTAAAATTTTTTTTAGTTACTGATGAAAAGTATGATTTTTTAAAGAGCATAGACTTTGAAAAAAAGGTACGGTTTAATGCAATCTACATTTTTTTGGATTACAGATAACTTTCAAACGTAAAAAATCTTTATTTTATGTAACCATAAATAACCTTGTTTTTCAAATTTTTTTACTAATTTCAAGACAAAGCGAGCGTCACTCGGACCACTCTCATATTAGTTGTGCCATGTATAAGGTTCAACTTTTTGCTCTGCCAAAGCTGTAAGAAGTTATGGCGGAGCAGCCATGACCACAAATGAATAATAAAATTGCAACACCTAGTAAGTCTTTCCAACTTCAAAGCTACGCTCCCATCATTTACACTCAACTTTGACTATTTAAACTTTGTCAGAGCGTAACAAGACTTTTTTTTTTCGCTAACTATTTTGAATACCTCTTATCATTCAGTTACAGCAGGCTGAGGCTCTCACAGACTTTTGGAAACAAAAAACAGTAGCACACAAGTTCCAAAGTAAGAAAAAAGGCAGAAGAGCTCTCCTACGGAGTCAAAGTTGCACGAAGGAAGGTATAAGGTGGCAGTGAGAAAGAAGAGACCTCCAAAATCCAAGCTATACAGCGAAAAGAGGAGAGTAGGTGGACGCGTGTTCGCGCCCGAGCGTGACAAGTCGAGTATAGTTATGGAGATCGAGTGACGGCGCCTGCATCCGTAATCGGAGGCACATGTACGTAGGTGCTTCTGCTTTTCCTCGATATCTTCAGTTTTCTTTTTCTCCCCCCAACTCTTAGTTTGCTCCTTAGTTTGCTGGGGTCCAAACTACAGCGCTTTGCTCTTCTTTCTCCTGTTTTTTTTCTTTCGCAATTTATCGATGACGCTGATTTTTCTCCCAGCCAGAAGGTCTTTGTGGATACTTTGAATGCGGCGACGTTATCGTCGGAATTATAAGTTCGAGCATCATTGCCTCCCTGATTTATTGGCTCGAGACGTGCCTTTTTTTCCTTCCCTCCGTCCATTATTGATGTTGCCACTCGAGTCTGGCGAGCAACGAAGGAAGACGAATTTTCGTCTCCCAACATCATCCCTTGTTCGCCTCCATTTTCATTAAAAAATCATTCCAAGCGCACATCACGCGTGTGCTCGTCTTTCTTTTTCCATGCATTCAAAGGTACCTAACGCAGCGTACCATTCCAGTGTCTCGTTTGAAGCGAAAGCCCCGCAAGTCGTCCCTAGTAAAACCTCCCCACGTACGAGGCTACCCCCATAGTTCCTGGAAGTACATATACCACGGCATGTCGCATAAAACATTAAAACCGCACGTGAATTTCAACTTGGGTAAAGTATGCTGCTGTACTGCTTAGGTTTTATCACATAAAGTGGGAGAGTCAAAATTTCAACTTTGCCGTCCTCGGATATTTACGGCTGATCCTGTACGTCAGGCATTCAGCGAAACATTAAAAAATCGTCTGGTTTAACTGGCTATTCGTGCGTTCATGGAGGAGTCAGGTTGTTCTTCATTTTTAATGCAAACGTGTGTAGTACCTAAAAACTAATGCAGATTACTGTTTTTGGACTGTTATATACACATAAATGGATCATGTCACTCGTTTCTGTTCAATTTCAAAGAATATCAAAGGGGGAAAAGTATAATGGTATAAAATCACATATGCAACGAGCTGCAAAACGTTACCATCTTTGATATCTTTTTATAGCTTGGCTGTTCAACGTTTGTTTAAAATAATACTTTACAGAAATAAATGGGGTGACAAGTATTTTTTTTTTTTTTTCTTCATTGCAAGGAAAAGTACATTCTATTTTAATATTAGCAAATGAAATGTACCTGAAAATAATTATGGCTTCGAAGATCCATCTGGTTGAATTAAAAATCAATCGCTAGAACAAACAATGAAAAAAATGTCAAATTCCTCTCTTTCCATTTTTAATTTTAAAATATTGATTGTGACGTGGCTTTATTTGATTGGTTAAGCCAAATTATGGAGCTTATTTCTCAGAATTTTTCAAAAATTAAATGTTTCAAGTTCCAACAATATGATATGAAGGTAATCTAGAATTATTAAAGTTTGATTCGTTTATCTTTCATAAATTCACTTTACTTCTTTAGTTCTAAAGATACAGTAATGGTATTAAATTTTCTAATGTAAAAAAGTAAAAAAAAAGATAGACAAAATTTTGTTTTCTTCGTATAGTGAGGTATGTTTATGGACTTAAAAAAAACTAACACAAAAAAAGAAAAAACCAGTTACAATCAAACGAGATACGAAAACTCAATTGGATCACACACGTTATAGCTTCTAAAAAAGTCTTGAAATTCTTACAGAAAAAAAACAAACCACCTTGCCATGCGCCTTTATTGACAAAGTTTTCATGATTTTTCTATCCAAAATCGGTCAACAAACAAAATTAAATTAACTTTTACCGAAAAACCCTCGAAAGTGAATTATCACCAGAGGAGCATCCACGTGCAGTGTAAACAGAGACGACGAGAAAGGACGATCGATGTACACTAGACTTGAGCTCGAATAAAAAAAGGACATCTGGCTGCAAACACCGACGGAGTAACCGTTTCAACGAGCTCTCCCCCATTTCTTTTCGGGAAAAGTCAATTAAGCTTCCTCGAGGAGAGATAAGGACGAGACACCCGAGAGCTTTTTTAATTAATACAATCTGCCCGCGTGTCACCAACCCAAGAACGTGTTCTATCCCTAATTTAATCTTTCGACGTGGGAATGAAAAAAAAAAACAACAGCAGTAACGAGAAAAAACAATAAAAAAAAGCAAAACAAAAAAAACAAAAAAAAAAAAACACAAACAAATCAAGACAAAGTTGCATCCGTACAGAGTCCTTCGCTGCGGTTGAATCCCGATAGCGGCACCCCCAGTTGCGGCTATTTATTTTCGTTCTGCGCGGAAAAACCCACCAAACTATAAATGCAAAAGTAATCTTCCCACGACATCGGACGGCTGCATTGAACCCAAGCACCCGCGACGCATCGCGTTTCACCATTGCTGAACGGAAAATTACCAAACAAACGCGGCGCTTCCTAAACGGAGAGTCGCTACTCGTGCGTTTCGCCTCGAATTATCTCTCCGCGACACCTACTCGATCCTCGTGCTCTCGTGCGAGTACGCATTTGCAAACAGATGGAGGCCAAAGAGATAAAAGGCAACGAGCGTCGATTGTATACCCCGTTTGGCCGAGCGAGTGGCCGCTAAATATAACTTATGCACCTGGTTTTGCCCGGTTTTATGGAAAGTCGACGGGGCTAAGAAATATATATTTGTACAGGGGTATGTTACACGTATACGAGGATTTTTCTGTGCTTGTGTTGCACACGTTGTTAAGGGAGTATCGTTCGATAAAAGGATAAAGGAAAAAGGGCCTACAAAGATCGACTGCTCGGAAATTCCTAAATCATGCGAGAGATTGTGACATTTTGTGGATTGAAACGATTTTTTTGTTTTTCCTGCCTTTTCTTGTGGACAAAGTTACAGTGATCATTGGTGTTTCATTTTTGTCGCACGATCCACAGAGGATTCTTGTTTCCCTCCTTGCTAGCCCACTGTCTTAAATTTGTAAAAAAATAATGCAAGTTCCTTCGAGTTTTATTCTGCAAGCTCCAGCGTGCTTTGAGCAAATGTATCATTAAAATGTCCACTAGATCTTAAACCAATGGAAATACAACGAGAGGAAACCAATTTCAATTTCATCTCACAGACAAAAGCGTATTCAATTCAACGCAACATGATTTACGTCACTTACAAAAATAGGCACGGAAAAACCACTTCCAAGACCAGGTAAAAATATGTACCACTCTCTCGTTTCCCATTGCGAAAATTGGATACAAATTCGCGTAGCACGATCCCAAGCTGGAAAATCAAACACATTTATTGCAAGAACCAACTTACGTTCATACGCATATAACAAGCAACGCGTATACGTATACGTAAGCAAATAAGCGTATACCCACGAAGGGAAGCCGAGTGTAGGTATCGGAATGTTCGAGACAGAGGGAGAAGGAACCCAAGCGCACAATATCACGCGCATACAAGGTCGACTATGAATTATACATAGATACACCACCACGACGTCACCTCCACCAGCGGGGGTTGAAACGCTCGCGCGCTTTGCGTGTACATGTATATATAATAGTCGGGCACTTGTATTAACTATGGATTTGCATAAGCGTCATGCATTTATGTGAACGCGTATACCACCGGCAGTAACAGCATCAGCCATTCGAAGGATGCCAGCGAGATGTCGGGATAACGCATATGTATTGAGCAAAGAGAGAGAGAGAGAGAGAGTGAGCAGGTATGCGAGTCATCTGTGTATCCGACGTATGTGGTGCGTATACAAAAGCGAGCATTCGAATGATTAGTTCTGTGCAAGAGAGAGAGAGAGAGAGAGAGAGAGAAAGAGAACGGTATGTAGACGTTGCGATGATTTTTTTTTTAGTAGTTTTGCTGAATGTGACCTAATAAGGTTTTAATTATTTAGCTGTTGAACGATTATGCGACTATCAAAGTTGTTGTACGCCTGTTTCTAATGAGACAACGATGCCCGTGTGACTCACGTTTACCTACGTTCGTATATCCTTTATCGTGTACACTCAACACTGAGCTCCGAAAATCCACCTCTTGTCCTTCCAGACTGATCGAATTACACCTAAAAAAGCTTTTACTTCCAGTATAACTTTTATTGCTGCAAAAAATTTTGTTTGTTACTTGTCGCACAATTTAATCGCAATAACCGAATCTAGCTGCTGCGAGGAGAAAAGGGTCCTTTTTCTATTACGTTATACTCAACGTTGAAGGTGCAAACTGATGGCTCCAAAGAAGGTCTCTTTTCAAGGACTTTCATGGAAGCTGTGTGTAATTCGAGGTATAACAAACCAATAGAGTATCAGATTCAAGCAGGTCCCTTCTTTCTTGGTTCTCTTGTACTTACTTGCTTTTTGCAAATACATAGGGTAATGTAAATTTTTCAGGTGAAATGATTGCTACTTTTGACTAATGTTACATTAATCGTTTATTTACATCGATATTTTATATTTTTATATAATTCGTTCAATCAGATGGTTACTAGTTGCAGATGCAGGTGAATAGATCCGCGCAACGTCCTCCCTTAGGACAATAAGAGTTGCAATCCGAGGGCTGTCTGCATACTGTAATTAAAATAATTAATACCTTTCAAAATGTATTTCTCTAAACTAGAAACATCTACAAAATAAGTCCAGTTCATTTGAAAACTAAATAAAAGCCAATAGTTGTTTGGAACCTGAATGAAAAGTTTTGAACTTTTAAACTTTTTTGCTTTTTTACGTGTTACATTAGTTGTGAGAGCTAAAAATATCTACAAAATAAATTCAGTTTGTCAACAACAAAGCAACAAGTTCACTTGCCATTAATTATTTATAATATAATTTCAATTAACAATGGAGTAAGTTTTTTAATTGTGACCTTTGTAATAAATAATAGCATTTAACAAACTCTTTTTCTCGATTTTTGAACTAGGAAATATCTTTATTTCGACAGATTTTTAAACTTTTAAGTTTATTAGATCATAATTGTAAATAAATAAAGAAATAATCATTCTACATTACTGTTATTTTAGTTGGAAGTAAATCAATTAATAAATTGCTATGATTTTCGGGTCATTGATCACGAATCTCAGCTCAGAACCACTCGATAAGGTTGTATTTTTTTTCGACCTTAAAAAATAAGTCTATATTTGAGCATTAATAATAATTTGTTAGATAAAAAAAAATTGTTTTTTCTAGAGATATACCTAGCCAAGTTTCGATATTTTATGAGTACTGAATCGTAGTTACAGAAAAAATTGGTATCTATAAGTTGAAATTTGCCTCTAACTTCAAATGAATACGATAAATTTTTTATGTAACAAAATACGACCAGATCAAGTGATTCTGAGCTCGGATTCGTGATCAGCGACCCGATAAATTTATTTTGAAAGATATTTTTAATTCAANCCAACAATTTCTCATTTAATTTTTTTGTTTGTCAACTTGATTGGCTAAAAAAAAATGTTGTAACAAAATCGGGAGGCTTAGGAGTAATCAATATTTGCAGTGGCAGCTTCTGAATTAGTTGTCAACCTGACGATTGCATATTTTTTCATAAAAATTGTTTTTCTACCGAAGAAAAATAGGGTTCGCACTTAGTGTGCATCTAACCAGGTACGGAAACTACCGTTACTTTTTTGTGTAGTTCTCTGCACATTTTTTTTGTTTCAATGCAAATAAATAAAATAACAAAGATATTTACCTGTTCCCCTGCCAGCGAGAGCTGGATTTATAAAAGTACAAATCAAAGCGACGAGAAGTAGAACCAAGAAACTTAGGGTTTTTATTTTTACAGTAATAATTATCTTGATGCACAAAAATATGCGTTGGCTCGCAGTTTATATACCTACTTTTTTTTTTTTTTTTCTTGACAACGACAAGTAATTTGTTTAGCATATAAACAGTAAATAATACACTTGTCACAGCTGCGGTGGAAAATAATGAATCATATATCTGATCGGTACAAAAATTAAGAATTAAACACAAACATCAGTAGATAAAATGAATAAATAATTAAACATGCAGGCATGAAAATTTACCAAAGTTTCTCGAAAATTCGAGTTAAAAAAAGATGTGTAATATTGATTCTTTTTTGAACAATCTATTTTTAATTCAGGAAGTATTTTTAAAAACAGTCAGTTTGTATTGAAAAAAATTTGCGTCAATTCCAGTTTTCTTTAATTTAGAAGTATCCTTAAGCATATAAAAATAAACACACGATAAGTTACACAAAAATAATTTTCGTATATTTGCACAAGCTCAGTATCAGTTGAACCACTTAAATTAATCTGCATGGACCAACAGCTGTACTGATAAATGTATTTATAAATAAATATACCTTGAATAATTTCAGAAGCATGTGTTTGTCTTTTGGATTTAATACTCGTGCTGGTGACGTGTCATGTTGAATTTTATGACTATTTCTGTGAACGAATGTATATATGAGCAAGTGACGCGTGGACAGCTGAACATATTATATCGTTATTGTCTAGCTTCTATTTAAAGTTTGTGATTTTGTCGAGCGAGGGATGAGCAAAGTTTCACGAGACAGCTTTTTTA
Source organism: Copidosoma floridanum (assembly GCF_000648655.2). The sequence continues at coordinate 32,462 of NW_019379486.1, forward strand.
CAATCGTTAGTTAAAGATTAGATACGCATCTGTTACAACAAGTACGTATTGAATGACTATTACCTTGAATTAAAGAATTTCGATAAATCACGTGCAAAGAAGAGATTACAATTTTTCTACACCTCTAAATAAAATTGAGCATGTAATTATTGAAAATCTTGATACGACGGTTTATTGACTTTTCTATAAAAGCACAAGAAAGAAGAAAAAAATGCGTGAGAAATACATTTGACTGGAGAGTATGTATCTCCTAAAAGTGACTTCAGGTGTACCGTAACATAAAGCATCGATAAAAAAACTACTGTCTGGATACGTCAATTTCGATTGTACAATTGTATAAATTCGTGTTACAATACGCACCCCTCTTTTATACACGTTCGTACCTTCTACGTGATGGCGTAGATTTAAGAACTTTATGAGAGGAAGAAAACCAGTTGCGAGATGTGGATTCGATTTGTGGAGAACAGGTAGATGAGTGGCAACAGTCAGATTAGCAAGCGTGTGATGGATTTTAGAAAGAACGTGGAATAGTCATTTTTTTGAATACCCCATGATGTACGTGAATACCCTAGTTATTTTCTCCAAATTTTGAGGCGTAATTGAGAATAATAAAATTTTATAGTTTCCGGCTGGCTATGAAGTGGTTGCATCGAGGAGTTTCAAAATTTTTGTTTCTGTAGAGCTATAGAGACTTTGTTGTGGGTATATGTGACGGATAACATTCTTTGTGGAACTAGTCAACATATAATCCTTTAAAATAATTAATAACTTTCAAAATGTATTTCTCTAAACTAGAAACATCTACAAAATAAGTCCAGTTCATAAACAACAACGTAATTAATTCACTTGCCATTAAAGGTTGTGACTTTGTCGAGCGAGGGATAGGCAAAGTTTTACGAGACATGTTTTTTAAGGAGTTAGACATAATCAGAGGTACGTACATGACATATTTCATGTACGGAACTCACCTACAACTGTTGATGTGTTTTCTAATGACCTGCGATCTAATTTGACCATTTTTATGATTTTGTGAACTTGAATTCCCAATGGCCTCTTACTTCAAGGAATGATGTACTATCTTATTTATTTAATTAGAGCCATACTGTTTAAAAGAACAAATAAAAAGTGTATGACCAGGAGGATCAGCCAAGTACTATATACTGGTAGCTAACTATACAATGGAAATCCATTGACTCTGTCAACAAACGATAAATATTCGCTGATAGTTGCAGTACCATTTCCCACTGACGTACCTCTTTGTATTTCAATAAATGAGCTCAGTTCCTTTTTCCTAGCTGAATCCAAAAGAGTACCATCCTCTTCTTGAAAGCATTTTATTTACACCCATGGAAAACCAACCCCTTACCAAAGAGACGACAGCACCAGCATCCAAAGACCCAGCCCATGCACGCGCTACGAGTAGCATCTAATCACTGCCCTAAGCCGTTGACCTTATTCAGTTACCTCGGAATCGGCGTTGTTGCGAGAAACGCGTGACTCTCTTTCGAGGAAGAGATGGCCTGCTACATTATTCGCGCCGAAGCGTAAGCTGCTACACCATCGCCGACGACCGATCGATCGGGATTACATGCAAATCGCGATCCCCCGCGTGCATCGTCGAACTTGCAAATCCAGCGAGGGGTAGAGGGTGGAAAGAACGCTGGTGCCGAGAACGGCGCTAATTTCGTCGCTGGGGCTGCTCGTCGCATGCGAGGGCTTTCCCCGTACTGGTGTATTATTTGATCGGCGATTAGATTACACGTGTAAAAGCCAACCGTGTTACTTTATACGTTACTTCATCTGGGTGTACGTGGGCTCTTGGTGTGATTCTGTTTCCCTCTTTGTCCTCACGCGGTACGGTTGCTGTCTCGGGAACTAATCCTGTACGGCGGCCAAGTCGATATAATCTCTTTTCCTTCTATCACGTTCTACGTGTGGAATGTTTCGGAGGTTTGAGGAATGCATGGCTGTGTCTTGGTCACATAAAAAGACTTCGTGAAAATTTAATGTGTAACGTAATAACAGACAGAGAGGCAGATAATCACCAGAGAAAGTTAATTCTTTTTTTTTTTTTTTTTTCGTGGACAAGATATTTTGTGATTTTTTTTTTAAGTACTTTGAGACAGTATAGTTGATACCAAGTATGAGGGCAATGGGCATTAACTCCAGAACGTAAGTAAAAGTATGTGAGAAATAATTTTTTACATTTTGAAATAAATATCAATAACTTAATTGAATGATAAATAATTAACGAGAACAGGTATTTCGTTATCCTTCTTTCCGATCCTCTCCTACGAGTTTTGTAATACTCGTGCAAAGAATTTTTTTTACCACTGCCGTTTATTGAAATACAATAACAAATGATTCTTAGCGATCAGTTTAATTTCAAAAGTGCTTAGCCAAATTGTTGAACCGGACATGAACGAGAAAAAAAAAATTATAAAACAGTTAGAGTATTGCGAAAATAAATAAAATTTTGGTGGCATTGTATACACATTTGCTTCCACAACTTTTAACATATTACAAAAAAAAAACAATTAGAGTATCACAGTTCTCCATTCATATACACGTGTATTGACTCGACGTTTCAACCTTCGCTCGGAATTAACAAAAACTTTATCGAGTGCAAAAATAAAGAAATAAAGAGAAACACATCTGCCTATTGAGTTCACGTGTGTGCTCGAATAAATGCGTGGCACAGTCTAAAATGAAAACGGAAAAAAAAAAGAAAAAAAGAAAGCAGGAGCTCCCGAGATAATAGAAAATCGACAAGCTTTCGATTCCACGAATTTCCAAGCGTTCCCTTTACCCCCTGAATCTTCCATTGTTCTACTTCCGCGTGAAATAAAAAACCGTGTCACTACAGCCATACACATATATGGAGGCGTTTGCCGTACACCTACTTCCGCTCTTTCTCTCTTTTTTTGTCCCCCATTGTATAATACCCATGCGTGCGCGTTGAAAAAGCTTTTAGGAGCTTTTGTATTGCCGATGCGTTTGGGTTTTTTTTCGCGAAAGTGTTTACGGACGGCTGGTGAAAATCGGCTGAGGGTCACTCGGCTGTTCATAAAGTCGTTTTATTGGGGCCGCGTGCGAGGGGGTGTTGATTGAATGGTCGCTTTTGATTCCGCGGTCGAGGAGAAAAGAGGATCTAGGATTTTTATTTTTTTCTATCTGATGGTCCTCTCGTACGCTTTTTAATTCTGATCGAATCGAATAATGTTGGTTTACGTGAAAAAAAAATTGTTTATTTTGGCTATTTAAACGTCTATATTGAAGGATCGGAGTTTTTTTGCTGTTGTGGGAAGGAAGGATTGTAGATCGGATATTTAGGATGTATGGGTATTTGCTGCAGTGATTGATGTTTTAGCTAATAATGCAGCATAGTGGTCAAAAGATTGGCCAATCATTTTTTTTCTTCTTTTTTCTCATATAAAATAACAAAAAATAAAATGCCAACAATTTCTCATCAAGAGCTCATGTGATCGCTTTGAAAAATCCTACGTGGGTCATACAAAGAATGAAAAATTTACCACAAAAGTGCCACCCCAGACCGCGTACAAAAAGAAAAAAAAAAAAAATCCACGCAACAAATGATGCATTCATTCGTTATCACCAAGACCCTACACCCCCATCATGCGCTCCAGATCCTGCACTGTGGATGCGAGTCGCCGTAAAACGTCATTCTCCCCCCGTCATTGTACCTCTGCACTCATGATTCAAATGCAGCCCTGCATCAGCTCGCAGCTCTTGTGTTTCATTCAGAAAAGGTTTCTACCCTCCCCACCCATGGATGATGTATCGGACTACTTGAACTTTTTTTCTTCAAGAGTGTGGTTGCGGACAAAGAGATAGGCTTTGCTTTCTTCCCACTCGTTTTTCTTGGGCTTTTTTTCTCCTACTGCTGGATGGTTAATTGACGGATGACTTCATGTCCATTTAAGTCTACAGGCCTTAAGATTAATTTTTTTGCTTCATTATATATAGAGGAAGAATTTGAAATGGACTATAAACCACATATTTAAATTACGCGAATGTATAGTGGATCCAAGTACAATACTCTTACGTAAGTATCTGCCTCTGCATGTGTATGTGTGGGTGTATGTTTGTAATCAGTCGTATCTCAAGATTTCCTTCGACTGATTTTGATAAGCCTTGGCCTTTTTATAAAATTTTGGATACTCATCGACTTTTTTTTAAATTCGGTTTTATCAATACTATGGAAGGGGAGGAGGAGAATCACTTTTTTCAGCTTGTACACATTTCGCACTGCAGCTCAACTAAATTTCTATCTTTTCGACGAAAGGAAGAAAAAAAGGCTTTTCGTTTTTCTACATTTCATTTAACGTTGAAGGGACAAACTAAACTCTTTCCAAGGAATTTTACAAAAGCTGATTGAAATTTAAGGTATGACAGGATACAGACAGGTACCTTCTTTCTTGGTTCTCTTGTACTCTCTTGCTTTTTGTTCAATTGTCGAGCAAAGGAGTTTTACGTAAGGATTTAGGGTCTTGTAACGATATAAACTTTTTAGGTGAAATAATAATAATAAATTTTAGATAATGTTGTACTAGTAGTTTATTTATGTGCGAAGATGGTTACACAATTTTTTCATTCGTACAATCAGATCGTACTAGTTGCAGACGCAGTCAAATGGTCCTGCGCAACGTCCTCCTTTGGGACAATATGCATTGCAGACTGAATCATCTTTGCATACTGTAATTAAAAAAAGGTCATCATTTGCAAATTATTTTTTTATCCAAATGAGATATGATAAATAATTTGTCTAAGTTTTTTTGACAAGTGATTAAAAGCCTACAATTGCTTCGAACATCATTGAAAATTTAAAATTAAACCCTTAAAATTTGAAAATTGTTTTTTTTTTTTAATGTTAGTCTTCTGGGCCAATTTTGGTTGAAAACTAATAAAGAATAAAATAAAATGTAATAGTTTTATGAATATAATACTTCTATTTTTACAAAAGCTGTTAGTAAAATAACATTTCTTCAGTGACTACTTGTTGCACTATTTAAAAAAAAATACTTTTCGACCAACTAGTGTTACGTGCTTTTTTTTGAGAATTCATTAGAAATCATTCTAAGACTGGAAACCATTTTTTCTATAATCTACTTGCTTTAAAAAAGTATTGCAATAGTATTTTGGAGATCAGAACTATGCAATGTTGTACAATAGCATATTCTGAAATATTTCCCAACCAGAAGTGCTATTATTATATAATACATAGAGCTATTATTAAGTAATATATAGTGCTATTATATCAATTAAATTTCTTTATTTTTTTGTTATATTATTTCAAAAATACTCACCCGTGCCCCAATCAGCGAGAACCGGATTTAAAAAAATACATGCTAAAGCGATAAGAAGTAAAGCAAAGAAAGTTATAGGCTGAATTTTTACGTGATTCATTGTTTCGATGCACAGAAGTGTACTACAGCTTGTAGCGTTGACTATAGTAGTTTATATACTTCCGTTCTTGTGTTTCTTAACGATTGAACAAACTTTATTTTAGATAAACAGTAAAAAAAATACTTACTCAAAATATAAACTTTTCCACATTAATGAATGGATCTTTCTTCTTGAGGCATGAATCATTTCAACAACAACAAACCGTTTTACGTGCATGTTACCTGTTGAGAAGACAAAGTTTTTTCATTAATGTTTATTTATTTGGTTTTGTTATACTTGTATTTAGTATCTTATCATTCTTGTTACAATGACCAAATATTGCTTTACTTAATCACTTCTAGAACTTTATTTATTTGGTATAAAGAGTAGGTAATTATTGTAAGACAACGCAAAATCAGAATGTAAAAATAATTTTTCCTTTCAGTATGTTTTTCATTTAAAGTGTTGCTAAAAGTTAAAATTTTTGATAAATTATGAATTGTAATTTTATTTTCAACTGTTTGTTTAATAATTTTGGAGCAAACAAACGAAGCTTGGTTGAAGTAAAAATATTATGATGTCTCTACAAGTGTAAAAAAATGTAATGAGGGTAATGAATGGTAGTTAAATTTGTAATTAAATTAAGAATATTAATAACTAAGTATGTAAAATTTTTATGTGCTTTCACAGAGCATTCACACCTATTTATCAAATGATGAAGTTTTTTGTAAGGAATTTTCCAAAATATTTAAAAGCGAAAATATTGACTTAACAAAAAAGTGAGTTTCTGGGAAGTAAAATTTTCTTCTAAAACTGTTAACTGAAACGTTGTTACCGATTGAAGTTTGTCCGCAATCAGAGAAATCCAAATATAATCAACTTGACAATCATAATTTAGCTCAATTCCTTCCTTCTTTCCGTAGAGCAAAGGTCGTGTCTTCCTCCACAGGACCAAGAAAGATCGTACCTTCGACATTTCTCCAGCAGTATTCATTAGTTTATTCCAGATCCTTTCTCATTCTCAGTCTTCATGTTCTCTCCCATTCCCATTCCTCAATTACGCGGCTGTACCAGCTCTCTCCTGCACAGGATTTCTGGCTCGAAAATTTTATTCGTCTTTACCTTCGAGTCGCTAATTTCTGAGAAACTCAGATTTTACCCTTTCTTTCGTCCTGCCACCAAATCAAGGGCTTCCCTTCTCTTCCACCTGCTAAGTAAACGTCGCTTTTCCTTTTCACTCTCTGCAGTTAGTTTTCCCAAACACTCTCACTTTAATTAGCGACTACGTTACATTTTCCATGCTTTTTTTTATTATTATTATTAGTTCACCTTACTCAGAGCTCAGCTCAGTTAAACAATTGCGTTTTCAATCGTACCTTCAACTTTTGATTTTTTTTTTTTTTGAAACCTTGCCATTAACGTTCGTTGTATCAAAAATTTTTTTTTCTATTCTTGTCTGTTAACTACCCCCTTTTTTCCAAGAGCAAAACTCTTACTTCTAAATATCATTGATCCCAAGTACAGCAAAGCTCGTTCGCGCTTATCTCGCAATTGCGTTCATCCCCATGAAGCTTTTTCTCATCCTCACTCTCTCCCCTTTCGCAGTCTCGTGCTCACAGTTGCCTAAGATCTTCTAAACTGTGGAGACAAAGGAGAAGATAGAGCAGAGGAACAAAAAAGAGACCTCCCACTTTCACTTTCCGACTCGTTGTCTTTCACTAAGAGTATTCTGTACGCACGGGCAGAAGGTGTCACAAGAAACTAGAGGACAATCAAGTCCCTCGCAATTCCTCGGGCAAATACGATAATAACTCTTGTCACAGAGCAGGGTGACTTTAAAGGCACCCCCGTGCGATAACATTGCCATGGCGAGCGCAGTCGGAAAACTCATTAAAGACTCTATTACGCTTTGCTTCCACTATGGCTTTCGCCACCATCCCTCCCGTTTCTTCCTTGCGGCGATTTTTCTTGTTTCATTTTTCCCTTTTATTTCTCCCTCTTGGCTTCGAGCATTTTTTTTTCATACCATTGATCCTGGACCCCCTTCGGGCGTGCGGTGCGTAGCTTCTTTCCTGGAAAAAAATTTTTTATCCCCGTAATTGGTTTCGCTTTATTTTATATTAAGATCCCTGACAGGAGCTATGGGCTGTTGTGCATACAGTGCTGGGACTATCGTTAGCTGTCAGAAAGAGGATCTGTGTGCTTTTTTTTTCCCAGTTTTCTCTTTTTTTCGAGGGCTTACGTGAAGTCACATACCACTGAATTTCATTTTAAGTTTTATTGTAAAATTGCAATGGAAGGAAAATTCTTGGTAACGAATCTCCGTAAACTTGGAAAGTGCTCCAAAAATGAAACGAGACGAGCCCGTCTGCCCTGATAATTAGGCCAGTGCTATTTCATCTCCAATTTCGCGCAACGTCTTCTCGAGAAAGGCACGTGCTCGCAGCCCTACCTTGCAATAAAGAGTCAGTTTTAATGGATGCCTAGTTCATGGCCTTTGGCTGCTGATACTCTTACTACGTACCTACAGTTACAAGGGGGTGACGCCGGGACGGAACAATGGGTGGAATTAAGGGAGTCCAAGGTAGATTGCACATCAGAGGGGCAGAGGAGGGTAGGGTTTCTTGCAGCTGGAATTACGGACTGAGGTCTCAAATGGAAAAGTTGTCTCCACAGCCCGGAAGTGCATTTTGTTATCTTGCGTCCATGGCTGATTGAGATGTGACGAATAGCTGTAATTTGGCGATCGAGTGCACAGTCTGTATCATTTTTTGGTTTTTTTGAGACACGAGGTTCTGATTTTTATTTTAAAATGTTAGCTAAATTCTAAAATACATCTCGGAAAAAGGACATCATAACGAGGATATTCTTTGTAGAAGAAAATTTTTTTATACGATGGACACATAAGGTACGCTCCGCGAATTGACTGTTTGATCATTAAATTTGTTCCACTTTATGATACGTCTACTTTTATCATTCTTAAAAAATATTATGAAACGTACTGCACCTGTAAGTTATAGCGTTATTGTACACTATCATTTACATTTTAAGTTTTGTGTAAGCCAAGAATAATTTTAATAAATTTGAATTAGAATTTGTTAAAATAAAGAACGGTGGTCAATGAGTCACGAGCCGTTTATTTTTACAACCCGCAAAAGTCATTGAAACCATAACCACGTGATCTCAACTTGAAATAATCACATAATGAATAAAAAAGTTTATTCGAAATTATTCTCCTTTTCAATATGGGATAACGGCAATAACACTTTCATCCAATATTCAAAGTTCCCTGCAGAAAGAGAAAATATTTTTTGAGGTGGCAGATGGAGTGAACTCGGGACCAGATGTGAAAATATTAATGACAAATATTTAATGTTTACATAAATTATGATGCATCATTCATTGATAAAATCATCAAAGCATTGTAATTTAAAAGACAAAAAGATAAGAGAAAAAAGAGTCATAAATTAGAAGGGAACAATTGTTTAATGACGTTTTACGACAAAAGCTTTGTTGAGTACAAGTTTTGGGCTTACGCAACAGCTATCTTTTATGATTTCACTAATCGTGTGTACCGTTGCGATGACAGCTCAATTGAAACACATGATTTTTCAAATTCGCGATAAATGTAATGGACTAACTTAGTAAAAAATCTTTCCTTAGATACCTAATACCCAATCAATTAGCGCAATTATAAAAAAAAAGGAAAAAATTAAGTTAAAAAAATACTTGTGGATTTCAACCAACATCTGCACTCGCTACCGTAAATTTCAAGAAAAATTACGAAACTTAATTTTAGATGTACTTATCAGAAGTATTAGGTCATACTTCTTCACCAACGAGCATTTATCTTGCGTTTGTTCAACGGTGAGAAGCAATACAATTTTTGAGTCCACTGTTAACGAGACACTAGATTTTTCATACGAGCGAGTCAGGTAAATACTTTCGACACCACCGTCATCACGAGTAAATCTACTCTGGGGGAAGCTGCAATTAAGGTCCAGGGGATGGCTTCGAAGGGGAGGGCCAAGATATACGGAAACGTCTAATTTCGGACGAGAATGGCACGAAGGGGAAGCCGATCGATGGCAATCCACCCCAACTTCGATTTGAATTCATTAGCATATACGTACAGGCCTATACGCGTGATTATGCATGCCATCGTTTGCGTACGTGCATACGTAGGTACGCATGCACACACGCGAGTGAGTGTTTACGCTCTGATACGCACATATCTGCCTCACTGTGCGCTATGTGGATACGCTGCATCGAAGCAGTGCATATTGGCTTAGGTAGCTACTGCTGTTGCGGTTTGTATTCTTAGCTGATAAGTTTGCTTGTTCGTCTGAGCTCGGTGTGTGCACTTGGGTAAACTTGGTTACCGTGTACGGGTCGTCGAGTGTTGGATTTTTAGTTTTCTATGGTTTTCTCCAAAAATTATTGCGTGCGATTTGGAAGCTCGGGACGATTTTGCCTATCGATGTGTCAACTTTTTAATGTCCATTTTTGTTTGATCATTACTTTTTACCAAAAATATTTTGAGGCTCGTGTCTGCACGAAGGATTCCAACTAACGTGTATCAGGCTAGCAAAGCTTTTACCACGACCTTGAAAGGGCCTAGACCAAATCTGCAAGTGAGGAAATGTGTTTTTCAAACCATGTGTCGTTTAATATTTTTTTGCTGATCTTTCAAGGACTCGAAATCGAAAGGGTCCTTTTTGCGAATATCAAACCAACAGGTACAATCACAAGAATTTTAATGTGTAACTACTTGGACATTTAAAATTTTATTTACCAAAACATTTGGCACTCCAAGTATATATTTTTATTACTGTTAATACACGTCATATACTTCATTTCCACATACAATCCAAGCCATCCTGAAATTTGTATTTTTTTACCACACAATTTTACCCAGGATCCTGTGTAAAATCCAAATCTATTTCATATTAATTCTACGAGGATGTTGGTAGCTTAATGTGCCGAAAATGTTCTCGTCACTTAACATTACTTCTTTGTTGCTAGATACTTGATATTATGATCCATATGGATTATTACCATTATTACCATGAGCATGGTGGCACAAAACCTAGTAGGTTTAGTTCACACAACTAGTAACTTCGTGTAAAAAGTTATCATAAATAACCATTGTATGTGGCAGACATTATCAAGCAAAAGTGGTAACCAATCCACGCAGAACGTCCACAATAAAAGGTTGAGGCTCCTAAAAAAAGCCCGAACCACATGGATACCAAACATGACTGTAGGGGGAAGGGGGTCGATACGAGTGTTCCCATTTAAGCCAAACATTTCAAAAATGCAATATCAATTCGACAGCACTGCAAAGCAGCGGTACAGCAGCGCAGATACGCGATACATATACGCACGTCGTACGTCAACCCCTCCTATACACACACGCCTCAAATAGCTATACACTCAGGTTGCTGTGCTATGCTATAATATTGTACATATGTATAATAAACCCTTCATTCCTGAGGAGCGGAGCGAGGTTGGTGTATTAGAGCTGGAAATACGGACGATGGCTCCCGGAGGGATCTCGCGCTTCGCCTGGCATCCCCCTTGGAAGACATAATTCTCTCCTTCCTCCCACCCCCCCGTCGTTTGATCCCCCCCTCCGTCCTCTCCGTTTCTGGGCATGGTATATAATACAGCTCCTCGCGAGATATGAGTCCTCGCCTAGCTTCGGGTCTGGAGCGAGCTTGCAAGCTCTCGAAGACGGTACAGGAGGCGGAGGATGCAGATGAACGAGGGCAGGGGGTGGAAATTTCTTCGAGCGGTTCTGCTGCATCGAGGGAGATAGGGTGGAGGGTGGATGGGCGCCTGTAGACTGTGACCTCTGTGTGTATACGTGAAGGTATCTTGCAGATGTTATATAACGCGTGCACAACTGCGTCTCCGTTCATCTTAACTTGTACGTACGAGTGGGCGGGCGCGTAGACGTGCGTTACTCGTTTTCCAGCTGCCTTCGTGAGGCAATTACCGTACGGGCTTCGTGGCAGAGGGGAGGGAATGTTATGGCTGTGCGTGAGCTTGTGACTGATGAGACTCGCATTTTGCGTAATGCACCGTTGCTTTGCTGAAACTGGGAATACTTCGTTGGGGAATGTGTGTGCCGATGTTGCGAGTTGACTCGGAGGAGTTTGAAAAAAAAAAATGTCATCCCGGGTATCGACTGGAATTTAACTCGGTAACTTTACATATGTGGATGGAGAGGCTATGGGAAAAATGCGTTGGTGCAATCAACAGTATCGAAATGGAAAAATCAATAGATACTACTTTGGCCAGTAAAATGATGATCAGTTTTTAAAATTTTTTTTATTAAATAACTCACAGTTTGCACGTTATAGTCGTTTGATAGCAGCAAACTTTACCAATGATATAAATTAAAGCTTTCTAAGTTTCCCCTCGATTAAAAATACTTTCTTCATTTCATTTTGATTTTGGATAAGTTACAGTTTTCTTTCATTAAGCTATAGTTAAAAAAACTTGCAAGTATTGGAGTGACAATTGTTTCAATAGAAGCATATATTTAGTTTTAATTATATTTCGTGCTGTCAGCATCGTTTTTAATAGTAGTCGATGATTTTTACCTATCATTATTACCAGAAGATATCAATTTTCTAGTATAAATGCAACAGCTTTCATTGTATTCTGGTATCTTTGCAACTAAAAAAAGTCAAACATTTACCAACAGATTTAAATTTTACCTTTCACCTTTATCACCGTAGCATAAAGTTGGTTAATTGCCTTAACTGAATTTTTTTTCCCAAGCCGATACTCGTCAATCTAAATTTAGCATCTTAGACGCGAAATCTCATTTGCCTCCCCTTCCCTCTCTCTCACTCTCTCATGGGAGAAAATCGACTTACATGGATCTTGACTTTGCTACCACCTCAGCTGCTCCGGCAAGGATTTAATACGAAAGTCCTTTCGTTGCAGTTTGGAGTTTCGGCAAGAGATGCCAGCAGCCGTGCTGTTCAATCGCTACTGTACTTTACCTGCCTGTAACGATGAGACAACTTTTTGAGCTCGAAATCAGATTTTTGTCAAATTTGAAGTCAAGTGTCGATCCGATTTCAATTATAAATGAAAGACGGCGAGAGGTAAGGTTTCAATGAAATCTGTCAGTGGGAGACAAAAAAATGTTCTCCAAGTTTCTTCTCGTGTGGATGTATACGCTCAACTTTTAAACTTACGAATTCCACCGATGCTCCCTTTGATGCATACTTTATATCTAAGAAAAAAACGGTAGAAAATATTTTCTTTGAGTTATACGATCTCGTGCACTTCTAAACTAAAGGCATTTTTCGCCATCGTACTATCCTCCCTCCACCTCATCGCCCATCCATATTCACAATCTATTTGAAAAATGGGGCTGAGGTGTATTCATCGGAAAAAGTTTAAATAAAGCAAAGCTGAGTGCGGAGCACGACTTCAAGCTCCAATATCGAGGAACCATCAGATTTTTGTGCGCCTCGTAGGTATGCATCGAGCATCCTCAGCGAGATGAATAGGCATATATATGTATATATATGTGTATGTGGGTGGGAGCATTTAGGCTTTTCTTTCCCTGGCCGAGAGATACCCAAGTCCGAGGTAATAAACGTCACGGCGACGAAAACTTGGTCGTTCATAAATTGCCGGAAGTTCCCTTCTTATCGCGCCGAGGAGGTGCAAGCTCGGACGCGCGGGAGCTCCTTCCCATGGAGCCCGAGTTCCGTTTCCACTGATTTATCGCCGAACGGTCGAGAGGCGTGATAAGTACTTCTCTCTCTGGAGGTCCACGCACTCTCTGGCTTTGGATTGGAAAACCTTCATCAAAGTCCCGGATCCTGCTGCAGCCGCACGGTTGGTTGTGGGATTATGTGTTTCCGGCTCGATGGAGTTTGTTTGCGTGTGTGCACGTGGATTTTTTCAATTGGCTCGTGGCCTGGAGAACCATGGGGTTCCAAACCTTGGATTTTACGATTTAACTTGGAGTTGGTGTGACGTTCAACGTGGGGTTTTGTTCGAACTTCTTCAAGAGGATGCACAACAGTGGTGGTAAAAGCTGGCCCAAGAACGCAGAAAAAGACCGAACGGATGCTGTCGTTTGATTTTGCTTCAATTGTTTCTTTAACATCGAAGAGCTTGAAAACCCAACCGTTCAGTAATATTGGCCTTGAAAGTTTATTTCAAAGTCACACTGAAGGCCACTACGTGGTGCCACTTAAAAAATTCTGTCTAAAATTATTTTTCATTGTGGAAACCCCTTCTCTTGTTATCCGTTTAATTGGAAATAAAAAGAGCAAAAACGAGATCAACTACTTGTTGGATGATGGCATTTTTTTTTATTGAATTTTGATCAATATTTCGTAGAAATTTATCTCATGTGATGAGCCAAGATATTATAATGAAAGAAAGAAAGAAAAGTTGTACGGTCCACGGGATCGAAATATCATCGACTAATATTTTAATGAAGAATAATCCTCTCAAACCCCGAGGAGATGATTTCATTGTGGTTCGTTTAGTTGTATTCTAAGTCAATACTGTGTAATTCCTTAAAAATTATTCTGGATTCCAGAAAATCAAACTCGCATCCTAAACGAAAACTTCTTCAAGCTCTTGAATTTTCAGGTGCTTAAAAAACAGTTTCGATAATTTTAAAAAACTTCCAAAACCGCCCCTTACAGGCTCTCAGGAGTTTTTAGCGCTTCAATTTGCATCCTTATATTTAAACCAAAATACATGTAGTCGATCGCGTTGAAGAAAAAAAGTCAACTCAACTTGAAAGAGCTTCATTTCGAAAGAATTGATTCGCCAGCATTCATAAAAATTAAATGAGAAAGAAAAAAGAAAAAAAAAAAGAAACTATTGTTGAGCCTCCGCAAGTGCACAACACCTGTGTCGTTACATCTCGCTCGAGCGAATATTAAAGCGATAAAGACGTAGCAAACGTTGCGCAAGACGTGAAATTTCGGTTGGGAGTACACGAGGAGAGAGACACGAGCGAAAGTTATGACGCCGGCTTGATAATACTAATTACGCCAACTAATTAGATTAGCAAATAGCTAAGCGCAGCACAAACTCGAGCAGATGTTGCTCGGCCATGGATGCGCGCAGTTCTGCTTCTGATGATGCTATACCGTGTATGGGGGGAGGAGAGAAAGAGACCAGAAGCATAATGGCAAGTTGTTCGCGCTTTAGCCGAAACTTCCCCACCGTTTCTCTGGCTCTCTCCGCATGGCCCGATGTTCAAGTGCTCGAGGCAAATTATCTGCACCCATTGTGCTTACACCCTATACGAATAGTGTACTTTGTATCGCGTTGAGGATGGGCTTATACCCCGAATTCACCGAACCCCAAAAACAAAAGTAACTTCAAGCTGATGTGCCAAAGTGACATTCGATACATAAAGATGGGGTGGCATCGATAACCCAATTCCACATGAAACAAGATCTTAAAAAAAAAAAAAAAAAAAAAAAAATAAAATAAAGTGTTGAACGCAAATTCCACCACACACCCCCAACCCACGGTACTCTGGAAAGTTTGAAGGTGACGCCGCCGCGATCCCAAATAAAGATCAGATGTCCCGTGCGATCAAAAAGCTCCCATCTCTCTTTCTGGGAGCGAAAACGAGTCGAGCGTTTCGTTTTCTCTTTCCCGGCGGTGCGATATCTCCCGACTACATGGCGAAGGGAAGAAACTGCCGGTAAACTCGTTTTCTCCTCTGCCTCTCTCGCACTGCCGGTCGTCGCGTGTATCCTTCCAAACGTCTCCCTCGAGCCTTCAGCTCCTACGTATCGCGACTCCTCCTCTTCCTCCTCTTTTTTTTTTTTTTTTTTTTTTTTTTTTTTTTTTTTTTTTTTTTTTTTTTTTTTTTTTTTTTTTTTTT
>NW_019379486.1:55808-85258 GCF_000648655.2 Copidosoma floridanum
GCTATTGGGTGACCTCGCATGGAGATTTTTTTTTTTTTTTTTTATAACATATTACTTGAACAAATAAAAAAGAAGATCCATAATTTATGAGATCCAACGATGAATTATCCGTCTTCCAGGCTCGCGACACCAAACAGTAATCCGTCCACGCCAAGGATACAGTGTGTGAAAATAAAAGTTACTTCAAGATTTACGTGGCTTCTCCACTTTCTTTCTTCAATTTTGCCGCTTCTCTTTGAGGTTTCGGTCTTTCTTTTCCTTCCAGAACTCCGCGTTTGTTTTTCCTTCCGAGCATGTCTATATGTATCCAGAGGAGGTACGATGAAGTGCAAAGGACTCGCCGAGAAGTACTTACAAACATTTCGTGAAACATATGCTGGGCAAAAATAATCGCACCCACAAACTGCGTGTTACAGATTATTTAACAAGTAGATATTCTTTCCCATAAATGCCTCTCCTGTAAATATACACGATTGCACCCTCCCCCATTTTAAGTCCTTCTCCAACGCAAAAACACCCGGTACCCATTCCACACACACTACACCTTCCGAGAGCTCGACAGGGTCCGCTTGTAGTACTCGACTTTAAACGAGATCCACTTATACTTGCACGGGTTTTCTTCTGATTAAAGCCTATAAGCCAGATTATTGCTGTATGAAACAAATTAAAATGAGGTATGCTAAATATGGACGTGACTCAAACATGCGCGATAGGCATAAAAATTAAAATTTCTTACAATCAATCAACATATTTTCAATGTTATAACGCAAGATGGTATTAATATAAACAAGATACTATTGTTTACTATTTAAAACAAATTACATTAGTATTGAGTATACGTTAGTTTGAACTTGAATCGCCCACTAAGAATTTGGTTTACAGGCTTAAGACTTTAAGTCGCCCATGCACAAGCACTCTCGTTCACACGCAGTGGTACCTCTATCGGCGTATCTGTAAGGGAAAGGAGGTTCTCCAATAGGTGCTCTTTCTCTTGACTTCACCTCAGCCCATCACTAGAGCAACCTCCAACTAGAACAACCCTCCTTTTCCACCTGTTTCGTTCTTTTTTCCCATGCAGTTGTCACGGCTACCCACGGGCTCCACCACAATATTCAATACCGTGGGTAAACTTACTGTACAATGCCACACGAGTTAGTTTCGTAATTTTGTATTTTTATTTGTGAGATGTCTACGAAGATGGAGATAATAGCTCATAAAGTAAAACGTCAGTTTTCATGCTTGACACACACAACAGGATGTGTATTGTACAACAATAGGAAGTGCTTAGGAGGAAAAGAGGGAAAGTCTATAGACAAGTTGTCAAAATGATACTCCTAGGTTTTTGTGACAAAATTTACTGTCATCAATCTAAAATATAATATGTTTACGAACACTGTTTACGAACATATTAGAACAATCACTCTCTCGATACGTTTTTTATGGGGATGTTGCCTTACTTTTCAATGGCGTGATAAGTCTTTGTCTTTTGAGAACTAACATTTATTTATAAATAAAAATAGTAATGATAATGATTATTATAAAAACAAATATCAACACACAGTATTAAGGAAGAGGTGAAGATTAAATGATTGTTAGTTCATAATTTGTCAAAGGAAAAAAATTTATTCAATATTTTTGTTCTTTAACGGTACTTGATTGTTAAAGAAGTAGATTAGCATTGTACATTCTGCTTATAGTCGCATACTTTACTTTGTGGGTTGAAAACTAAAACTGTAGGACATGTTAATTTTTGTCGCTGCAGATCAGCTGTACATTGATAAAAGACGTTACAATCGTGGGGGTCTCCTGTTAATTCACCCACAATATCACAACTATTTGATTGTTTTAACGAAGCAGCGGATTTTTGCTGGGGAGAACCCGCTGCACGAAAGTTTCGAACACTCCTTCGGGACCTCTGCTTTGGATTTCTCGGTAAAAAGTTCCCTCTACTATAATCAGATACGCCATTTTTTCTGTAAGCAAATGAGCCACTTTGAGTTGAAAGAGCTTTGTTGATGGTATTGAGCAGCGGCCACTTTTCACCGCAGACGCCGTTGAAGTCATCGTTATCTACGGTCCAGATTGCGATACCTCCAAGGTCCTTCTCCATCACGTAATTCACCTTTTCTGAAATGGACCTGAGTTGGAATTGATTAAAAATGTTGTTCGCTTCTATATAAATTGTATGTCTTAGATAAAAGTCAAGAAATACAAGTTAACAAAAACGATGTGCTCACTGTTTGTTCTCGAAACTCATCCACTGATCGCCTTTGTAAGCATAAGGCATGCGGTGCATTTCGTCGTAAATGACAGTCCATTGGCTCATCTCCTTGCAGAACTCGAAGTAGCCCAACAAACCGCGTAGATTGTTATAAGGTCCAGGTCTGCCAGATTCAGCTACCATCGCATTCATTTTGTTGTCGGATGGATTGAGCAGAGTACTTACAACTCCGATCGAAGATATTCCCATGACGATTTTCTCATTTGGAACATGATTGTCCATCCAATTTTGGACAAAGACATGCTATAATATAAAAATTCAAAGAATATTATCTACGGTAAAAGACCTAGGTTTGCTAATAGATTTAGAACTTTTTCAACGTTTTTTCCTTGTAATTCCAATTTTCGTGAGCTAAAAAACCACTTTTAAAGAGTTTGAAGCCAAAGAGACTTAATGGCGAACAAAACACGATATCTCTAAGAATAAATTATTACCGAAGAATGTCCTAATGTGAGTTGCTCACCTCATCCAAAATCTTATCTTTCATTATCATTTAATCATGGCTACTTACAACATTAATATTATTTGTAGAGTCCAGTGGAGCACTGGGTCCCGTTGTGCCCATCCAAGGGCCGTTAAAGTTGAACAGCATCATGTTGATAAAATCAACGTGCTTAGAAACCCCATCGTAGTCGTAATATTGATTGGCACTCATATGTGCAGTTATACTAAGGACCCAACCCTTAGGTTCGAACTGTTTTTTTAGTTCTTTTAAAAAGAGTACAAGGTTGCGCTTGTCTTCGAGACTTTTGGGATATTTCCAGTTGAGGTCGAATCCGTTGAATTCATACTTTACAAGGAATTTAACGATGCTCTTAACTAAATTGAAGCGCAACGTGGGTTCCCTCAGGACCATAGAAATCGTCGAGCCATCCACTGCATCACCACCCAGTGATATCATCGTCTTGAGACGCGAATCACGCAAAACCAGGTTTTTAAGTTTTTGGTAACCAATAGGGGTTTCTTCATCAGTAACCGCTACAGAATTTTCGTTTGCAGCGATGATTTCACCGTTGTACGGATTGAGGCCCGCGGACGCGTAGATCAAGTGGGTGCAGGATTTCTCAGGTAGCGAATTGATGTCAAAGCGACTAGTACCATTACGGGTAGCAGTCCAGCCTAAATGGTAACAGACTCTCCTTTCTGGGGAAAAGTGTTAGAAATTGTCATGTTCATTAGAAAATGTCAATGGTAACAAAGATACTAATAAAATTAAAAAAGAAATCTATGAATCTTACTATCATTGAAAGCTGTGGTGAGAGCCAGCAGCCCTGTCAGAAAAAGGATGATTGCGCGCATCTACAAATAAACAAATAAAGTGGTTTTATCGATAAAAATAAACGTTTTCTATCAAAAGAACTTTGTTTGACTACATATAAAATGTAAAAAAAACGTGTATTTTAATGAGTTTGATTAATCGGTAGTATGCCTCACAGAATGTTATATAATTGTCTTAGCTAAAGCAGGTCTTAGTAGTAAAGCAGTATTTATTACGTAAAATAGAGATCATATCCAAACAAGTTGCATTTTGAAGCACTTAAGACCAAAACAATAAATATATTAATTTGGAAATTGATTTTGAGAAAATGAATTATTTTTGATCTGGAACATTTGATTTTTTGGTGATATTATAATTGTCGATGGCATCAAAGTAAAAAAACGCCACTAACAATAATTTAACAGAAAACTTGTTTAACTAATGCTTACTGCTGATTGTTGAGTTTTTATTTAATATGCAGGTAATTATTTAATTTCATGTATCAATTTTTCGTATTAGAGTGGTATCAAGTAGTACTCATTAGCATCACTTTATGCTGAGCACCTGTAGTATAGAGAGACTAGAATATTGGGACCAAGATCATATGATTGTAGTTGGAGTGGATAAAGCGACTTTACCGATAAACGTATTGTTGGGGCTCATAAGCTATTAGTTTACACAAAAGTCACTAATCCTCCTCTTTTTACCGTACAATTTTTCTCATCATGCACACTTCCTGGATTTGAATTAATTTATTTATTAAACTTGAACATAGGTAAGTGTAAATTTACATACTTCTTCTATTGTTTTACAACTTGATTCTTTTTGCGTTAAAAACTTTTTTGCATTCGACTCCCCATTTACAGTTTTGAAACATACATAAAAGGTGATTCAGTTAATCAATTTCGAATGTATGTATCATAACGAAAGCTTTTAAAGGCAATTTTTATTCACAATCGTTCTAATACCACATTTCATAAGTGAGAGCATTAAAGTAAAAGTCTCAAAACTTTACCAGATAAGTAGTAAATTAAGGTTAAAAAAGATTGATGTATGTCATTTACCAACGGTACTGAGGAACAGGTAAAATCAAATAGTTTTCATTTCTTACATTACTAAAGAACAATTTATTTTAATTTTTCCTTCTTCAACAGTAATTGTCAAATAAGTATATTAGCATTTTACATTGTTCTTACAGTCACAATAATCTTGTAGGTTTAATACCTAAGATTTAGTACATTGGATATCCACGGGCCTGATGCGAGTTGACCAACATTTGTTTGTTAAATGAAGGGCTAAAGTTTTGCTGGGAAGAATCAGCTGCACGAGAGTTTTGAACACTCCTTCGGGACCTATATTGATCTGGATTTTCCGGTAAAAAATTCCCTTGACTATAATCAGATACGCTATTTTTTCTGTAAGCAAATGAGCCACTTTGAGTTGAAAGAGCTTTGTTGATGGTATTGAGCAGCGGCCACTTTTCACCGCAGACGCCGTTGAAGTCATCCNCATAAATGCCTCTCCTGTAAATATACACGATTGCACCCTCCCCCATTTTAAGTCCTTCTCCAACGCAAAAACACCCGGTACCCATTCCACACACACTACACCTTCCGAGAGCTCGACAGGGTCCGCTTGTAGTACTCGACTTTAAACGAGATCCACTTATACTTGCACGGGTTTTCTTCTGATTAAAGCCTATAAGCCAGATTATTGCTGTATGAAACAAATTAAAATGAGGTATGCTAAATATGGACGTGACTCAAACATGCGCGATAGGCATAAAAATTAAAATTTCTTACAATCAATCAA
This sequence comes from Copidosoma floridanum, assembly GCF_000648655.2. The sequence goes on from NW_019379486.1 coordinate 61,160, forward strand.
CATATTTTCAATGTTATAACGCAAGATGGTATTAATATAAACAAGATACTATTGTTTACTATTTAAAACAAATTACATTAGTATTGAGTATACGTTAGTTTGAACTTGAATCGCCCACTAAGAATTTGGTTTACAGGCTTAAGACTTTAAGTCGCCCATGCACAAGCACTCTCGTTCACACGCAGTGGTACCTCTATCGGCGTATCTGTAAGGGAAAGGAGGTTCTCCAATAGGTGCTCTTTCTCTTGACTTCACCTCAGCCCATCACTAGAGCAACCTCCAACTAGAACAACCCTCCTTTTCCACCTGTTTCGTTCTTTTTTCCCATGCAGTTGTCACGGCTACCCACGGGCTCCACCACAATATTCAATACCGTGGGTAAACTTACTGTACAATGCCACACGAGTTAGTTTCGTAATTTTGTATTTTTATTTGTGAGATGTCTACGAAGATGGAGATAATAGCTCATAAAGTAAAACGTCAGTTTTCATGCTTGACACACACAACAGGATGTGTATTGTACAACAATAGGAAGTGCTTAGGAGGAAAAGAGGGAAAGTCTATAGACAAGTTGTCAAAATGATACTCCTAGGTTTTTGTGACAAAATTTACTGTCATCAATCTAAAATATAATATGTTTACGAACACTGTTTACGAACATATTAGAACAATCACTCTCTCGATACGTTTTTTATGGGGATGTTGCCTTACTTTTCAATGGCGTGATAAGTCTTTGTCTTTTGAGAACTAACATTTATTTATAAATAAAAATAGTAATGATAATGATTATTATAAAAACAAATATCAACACACAGTATTAAGGAAGAGGTGAAGATTAAATGATTGTTAGTTCATAATTTGTCAAAGGAAAAAAATTTATTCAATATTTTTGTTCTTTAACGGTACTTGATTGTTAAAGAAGTAGATTAGCATTGTACATTCTGCTTATAGTCGCATACTTTACTTTGTGGGTTGAAAACTAAAACTGTAGGACATGTTAATTTTTGTCGCTGCAGATCAGCTGTACATTGATAAAAGACGTTACAATCGTGGGGGTCTCCTGTTAATTCACCCACAATATCACAACTATTTGATTGTTTTAACGAAGCAGCGGATTTTTGCTGGGGAGAACCCGCTGCACGAAAGTTTCGAACACTCCTTCGGGACCTCTGCTTTGGATTTCTCGGTAAAAAGTTCCCTCTACTATAATCAGATACGCCATTTTTTCTGTAAGCAAATGAGCCACTTTGAGTTGAAAGAGCTTTGTTGATGGTATTGAGCAGCGGCCACTTTTCACCGCAGACGCCGTTGAAGTCATCGTTATCTACGGTCCAGATTGCGATACCTCCAAGGTCCTTCTCCATCACGTAATTCACCTTTTCTGAAATGGACCTGAGTTGGAATTGATTAAAAATGTTGTTCGCTTCTATATAAATTGTATGTCTTAGATAAAAGTCAAGAAATACAAGTTAACAAAAACGATGTGCTCACTGTTTGTTCTCGAAACTCATCCACTGATCGCCTTTGTAAGCATAAGGCATGCGGTGCATTTCGTCGTAAATGACAGTCCATTGGCTCATCTCCTTGCAGAACTCGAAGTAGCCCAACAAACCGCGTAGATTGTTATAAGGTCCAGGTCTGCCAGATTCAGCTACCATCGCATTCATTTTGTTGTCGGATGGATTGAGCAGAGTACTTACAACTCCGATCGAAGATATTCCCATGACGATTTTCTCATTTGGAACATGATTGTCCATCCAATTTTGGACAAAGACATGCTATAATATAAAAATTCAAAGAATATTATCTACGGTAAAAGACCTAGGTTTGCTAATAGATTTAGAACTTTTTCAACGTTTTTTCCTTGTAATTCCAATTTTCGTGAGCTAAAAAACCACTTTTAAAGAGTTTGAAGCCAAAGAGACTTAATGGCGAACAAAACACGATATCTCTAAGAATAAATTATTACCGAAGAATGTCCTAATGTGAGTTGCTCACCTCATCCAAAATCTTATCTTTCATTATCATTTAATCATGGCTACTTACAACATTAATATTATTTGTAGAGTCCAGTGGAGCACTGGGTCCCGTTGTGCCCATCCAAGGGCCGTTAAAGTTGAACAGCATCATGTTGATAAAATCAACGTGCTTAGAAACCCCATCGTAGTCGTAATATTGATTGGCACTCATATGTGCAGTTATACTAAGGACCCAACCCTTAGGTTCGAACTGTTTTTTTAGTTCTTTTAAAAAGAGTACAAGGTTGCGCTTGTCTTCGAGACTTTTGGGATATTTCCAGTTGAGGTCGAATCCGTTGAATTCATACTTTACAAGGAATTTAACGATGCTCTTAACTAAATTGAAGCGCAACGTGGGTTCCCTCAGGACCATAGAAATCGTCGAGCCATCCACTGCATCACCACCCAGTGATATCATCGTCTTGAGACGCGAATCACGCAAAACCAGGTTTTTAAGTTTTTGGTAACCAATAGGGGTTTCTTCATCAGTAACCGCTACAGAATTTTCGTTTGCAGCGATGATTTCACCGTTGTACGGATTGAGGCCCGCGGACGCGTAGATCAAGTGGGTGCAGGATTTCTCAGGTAGCGAATTGATGTCAAAGCGACTAGTACCATTACGGGTAGCAGTCCAGCCTAAATGGTAACAGACTCTCCTTTCTGGGGAAAAGTGTTAGAAATTGTCATGTTCATTAGAAAATGTCAATGGTAACAAAGATACTAATAAAATTAAAAAAGAAATCTATGAATCTTACTATCATTGAAAGCTGTGGTGAGAGCCAGCAGCCCTGTCAGAAAAAGGATGATTGCGCGCATCTACAAATAAACAAATAAAGTGGTTTTATCGATAAAAATAAACGTTTTCTATCAAAAGAACTTTGTTTGACTACATATAAAATGTAAAAAAAACGTGTATTTTAATGAGTTTGATTAATCGGTAGTATGCCTCACAGAATGTTATATAATTGTCTTAGCTAAAGCAGGTCTTAGTAGTAAAGCAGTATTTATTACGTAAAATAGAGATCATATCCAAACAAGTTGCATTTTGAAGCACTTAAGACCAAAACAATAAATATATTAATTTGGAAATTGATTTTGAGAAAATGAATTATTTTTGATCTGGAACATTTGATTTTTTGGTGATATTATAATTGTCGATGGCATCAAAGTAAAAAAACGCCACTAACAATAATTTAACAGAAAACTTGTTTAACTAATGCTTACTGCTGATTGTTGAGTTTTTATTTAATATGCAGGTAATTATTTAATTTCATGTATCAATTTTTCGTATTAGAGTGGTATCAAGTAGTACTCATTAGCATCACTTTATGCTGAGCACCTGTAGTATAGAGAGACTAGAATATTGGGACCAAGATCATATGATTGTAGTTGGAGTGGATAAAGCGACTTTACCGATAAACGTATTGTTGGGGCTCATAAGCTATTAGTTTACACAAAAGTCACTAATCCTCCTCTTTTTACCGTACAATTTTTCTCATCATGCACACTTCCTGGATTTGAATTAATTTATTTATTAAACTTGAACATAGGTAAGTGTAAATTTACATACTTCTTCTATTGTTTTACAACTTGATTCTTTTTGCGTTAAAAACTTTTTTGCATTCGACTCCCCATTTACAGTTTTGAAACATACATAAAAGGTGATTCAGTTAATCAATTTCGAATGTATGTATCATAACGAAAGCTTTTAAAGGCAATTTTTATTCACAATCGTTCTAATACCACATTTCATAAGTGAGAGCATTAAAGTAAAAGTCTCAAAACTTTACCAGATAAGTAGTAAATTAAGGTTAAAAAAGATTGATGTATGTCAAATTTCAGGTTTCTAGATCACTCTCGGTAGGTTTTATCGGTCAAAGCGTTTTTTCCGGTGGTTAAAAAAATTTTTTCCCTTTAGTAAGCANTTAAGTCCTTCTCCAACGCAAAAACACCCGGTACCCATTCCACACACACTACACCTTCCGAGAGCTCGACAGGGTCCGCTTGTAGTACTCGACTTTAAATTACGAATAATATATTTCTTTTATTTACCAGATACTTTTCCAGATTTTTCGATGTGGTGGATTAGATTTGTAAAAATGAGAATTTCTATTTCTATCATTTTCATGCATTATCATCGCGATAAATAAATACAAAAGCTTTGTTAAACTATTGCTTAAAACCTGTCTTCAGTAAATATTTTACCAGGTTTTTTTCGCATAAATTTTTCGTAACGAAAATGTGGTAAAATATCAAAAATCACAGTTTTTATTATTTTTTAGCTGTTTTATCGCTTTTAAGAATCTGAAAAAATTTACGATGATAAAAAAAATGAGCTTATAGCAAAAAAAAATCTTTGTTACACTAATTGTACAATGGTTTTTCTCTAGAAAAGATATTCCCATGACGATTTTCTCATTTGGAACATGATTGTCCATCCAATTTTGGACAAAGACATGCTATAATATAAACCCAAATAAAGATCAGATGTCCCGTGCGATCAAAAAGCTCCCATCTCTCTTTCTGGGAGCGAAAACGAGTCGAGCGTTTCGTTTTCTCTTTCCCGGCGGTGCGATATCTCCCGACTACATGGCGAAGGGAAGAAACTGCCGGTAAACTCGTTTTCTCCTCTGCCTCTCTCGCACTGCCGGTCGTCGCGTGTATCCTTCCAAACGTCTCCCTCGAGCCTTCAGCTCCTACGTATCGCGACTCCTCCTCTTCCTCCTCTTTTTTTTTTTTTTTTTTTTTTTTTTTTTTTTTTTTTTTTTTTTTTTTTTTTTTTTTTTTTTTTTTTTNAAATTGGAGAGAAATGCATGAAGATGTTTTTGACATACATAGAAGAGTCTATGATATTTATTTATTTAGTTTTACTGGTTTACATACTCTTCTATTTGTATTATTGTTTGATATATTTATACTTTTAAATTTAACGTAATATTAATTAGTAGCTGTATGTTCTATTTTTCTGAAAAAGGTGCAGTGTATCGAAACAGCTGTACCGATTTCTATTGGAAAATAACACAAATAATAATCAGGTAAAACTAAAATAGTTTTATTTAAAAAAAAAAAATTCATTGCTAAGACAGTCACTCGTACAAACTAGTCAACTTTAATATAAATACTCATACCGTCCAAAGATTTGTTTGGATCTCATAAAAAAAATACTAATAACGTCCACATTGCACCTAAAAGTATTAGTTTATTCAGATTTGTAAAAGCTTTAATTTGTAAGACAGCTTGTTGTGATATGATGGTTTGTTGGTTCACTATTCTTGTGGAGTTTTTGTCAAGATGATATTTTTTTGCAATAGTCACAGGACTTATTGAGATTAAACAAAAAAACAACTGTAAAAATCTAGACTTTCGAGTTGACAATTTAAGGAATGACTAATTATTTTTTGCATTGAAATCATTAACTACAAAAGAATTTATCATAACTCATCACGTACTATATTGTTGCTTGATAATTCATCTTGAATTTATCCTAGATACTTGGTCATTTTTTATAACTAAACCACACAATGAAAAAGTAACAACTAATTACTGGTGGACAGAAAAAAAAAGTCATAGCGTCATGCCTTTATGTCACCAAATAATAAGATAAGTAATCTCGAGTAATCATTTCTTCGTCTACGTCTCTTATTATTGACAACCACTTTAAGCATTAAATTAAATTTTTCGTTGCATAATAATCGTATCGAAAGACTTGATTACAATTTTCTCTTTTGCACTGCCTCGAAGAGATAAGCGGCTACTCAAAAAAAAATGTAGTTTAAAATCATTTATCATTCGACACCCAAAATATTAGCAATTGCAGTTAATCTATCTCAAGTTAAATTTCAATCGATACTATGATTAGTCAACTCAAAACTTTAATACTAAATTTGTCAATGTACAGTCTATTGCACTTTGAAATAACTACACACGTACATCTTAATTAATTACAAGCACTAATAGTGGGAACAGCAGCCATTAGCTGACAGAAACTACAGTTTAACAGTCGATCGGACACAGTCACCGTCTCCCCTTCTCTGTCCCCCATCACTCCTCGTAATCAACAAATTGAATATCCCAATTATACCATAGCGTCAAGCTTCGTCTTGCAAAGCTTAAGTGCTGCTACAATAATGTAACTCGGCGGGAGAGCATCAGTATTGTACCGCTGATGCAGCAGTAGCTGCTCAAGACCTCCCCTTCCTCCCTTTCAACGTGAATAGTATACATATATATGTACCCTAGTCAAAGTACAGTGAATCACAGTGTCTGGAGAAATTATCTTTGGACAATGTCTAGCAACGGTGGTGACGGTGGCAACATCGACAGTAAAGGGGTCGGGGGCGATCGAGGATGGGAGAGCCCATTAAAAGTTTCGCATCTGAAGCTCAAAGCTCTCAAGATCAGCCGTGTACGAGTTTCGGGTGGACTAGCTTTGCGAATCTCCGAAGGAAGCGCTCGTTTGCCTATGATCTTTCTATCTGTCAGGTACATTTGGCTTCAGTTTCAGAATCGACAAGTAATTGAGTTTAGGATCATACGGTGATTGGCTATCCTTGCAAATTTTTTGTTTTTTTTTGGGGGTGGGGGAGAAAGGGTACTTGGATGATTGGAGAGTCTATCGGAGCTTTTTTTCATTTTATGTACTAGAACGTAATACATGACACGAAAATTGCAGAAAATGATGTAAATGTTTTAGTGCCATATATTACAGGTTTTCTAAATAAATCTTTTGCTTCGGTGACAAACATATCTGTCACGTATTATATGCCAATGTGTATTATCTTTTTCATTACAGCCACAAGTTATTAATGCGCCTCTTGATTATTTTTATTTTTTTTTTCTTATATAGTTTTAGTTAATATGGTTTATGTAAGTAATAAATGAATGTACTTACTGTGTAAGTCAGGTGATCCACTTACAGCTATCACAAGTGTAGATGTGGACTTGGTAACTGTTTCAAGGCAAATACGTAGTAATATATTGATTAAATAAGTTCATCTCCCCACTGTTATCGTAGCTCGTGACTAGAACATTTTTTGGACTACAAGAATGATTAAAAAACTGTGAAATTACCTTTTGTATGAGCAGCTTGACTGAAATGTTAAAATGGCACGTGTGCATTCCATCATTTTATGACACATTGACATGCAATTCAAAGTTATACCGTATGCATTTTTTGTGAGCATTATTTTATTTTATTTTTTTTTTTAATACAAATATTTATAGGGTAATTATTACAACTTACGACTAAAAAAAATATTCACGAATATTGTAAAGCTTAGAAAAATGTTCTTCAAACAATTGTTCATAAAATTTTTGTTACTTTTAAAATGTTCTTCAAACAATTATTCATAAAATTTTTGTTACTTTTACACGAAAGTAATTGATAAGGACAACAAAAAATTTTCCATTCGTCTATTTGTCTACTCCTTTCTTGCGGATTATATTAGCTGCACGTGCGCATTAGGAATTGGGGCCAACTGAGATTTACTAGCTCATTTGCAAATGTAATCATCGTAATGGCTGTGGAATGTTGGGCTTTATACTTTTAGCACGTGTTGCCTGTTGGACTGTGCGATTCTTTGGGAAACATATCTGAATATAATTATAACAAATCGAATATATGGGCCGTCTCATAAATAATATTTTTAATTCAATTTCGAAAACAATTTTTATCGCAATCGCATGAATACTATATCAGGTAATTTAATTAANAATTATTTAATTTTGAGACTCGTTTTATTTGAAATCGTATGAGTATTTAACGACCATTACTTATTATTATAAATTTCGTAAGAAATTTCCATTCGGAAAAGCCATATCTTCACTTCCTCATCCTCCAACTCAATTCGTTACATTTTTCATATAGGTGCTACCTACACGAAGGATCAGGTTAAACAGAAATAAAAAAATTAGTAAAAAAAAAATTATAATCCATGAGAGACAACGACAAATCATCCGTCTCCAAACAGTAATCCGTCCACGCCAAGGATACAGCGTGTGAAAATAAAAGTTACTTCAAGATTTACGTGGCTTCTCCATTTCTTTCTTCAATTTTGCCGCTTCTCTTTGAGGTTTCGGTCTTTCTTTTCCTTCCAGAACTCCGCGTTCATTTTTCCTTCCGAGCATGTCTATATGTATCCACAGGAGGTACGATGAAGTGCAAAGGACTCGCCGAGAAGTACTTACAAACATTTCGTGAAACATATGCTGGGCAAAAATAATCGCACCCACAAACTGCGTGTTACAGATTATTTAACAAGTAGATATTCTTTCCCATAAATGCCTCTCCTGTAAATATACACGATTGCACCCTCCCCCATTTTAAGTCCTTCTCCAACGCAAAAACACCCGGTACCCATTCCACACACACTACACCTTCCGAGAGCTCGACAGGGTCCGCTTGTAGTACTCGACTTTAAACGAGATCCATTAAAATTTACACGGGTAGGGTTTTCAGTGGTGGCTTCGTCGGCGTACCTTTAAAGGGCAAGTGGTGCTCTTTCTCTCGCCTACACCTCTGCCAATCGCTCGAGGAACCTCGAACTAGAATAATCCCCCTTCCCTTCTTGTTTTTCCCTTTTTCGTTCACAGGATTCTCCCCCAGCCACGTACTCATGCAGTGGTCGCGGCCACCTGCATTACTGAAACAGCGGCCCCTTAAGCCATACGATTTCCAAACACACGTATCTATCCGCGTATGGACGTACACGTAAAGAGATACCTGCTCTTGCATTTCCATATAATACTCGTGTACGTGTATAATGTTAGCGAGTGTACGTGCACATTTTTGAGGTGCGGTTTGTGCGTGCCAGTACGCGCGTATAGCCCGAGGAGAGAACCTCAGCTCCTTGCTCTCATTTCCTTGTACCTAAAAGAGACACAAAGGAAGTTCCAGCATGTTAGTTTTTTCTTCTATTGATTTACATTTAATGCTTTCATTGTGCGTTGGTGCTTTTCCAGATCGATTTATTTTGCTTTTTTTTGAGGGCAAACGTAACGTAGAGGAAACGGAAGTTGGCTTCGGGCTATTGTGTTTTATATTTACGAGATTTTTACAAAGCTGCGAAGCAGTTCATGAAGTAAAAGGTAAGTTTTAAAATTTGTTTGGCGTGGGTTGTGCGTAAATCCAAAAACCTGTTGTACCATCCACGATAAGTAATGAGTCGAGTTCCTGAAACAATTCATACGCGGTTAGTTTAAAAATTAACACCCAATAAAGAAATTCCAGCTTCCAGAGTGGTTATGTCTGACTCTAATTTTATATGATTAACTTAGTCCTAGGTGGTCCTGGTATCTTTTATTCTTTAATTCACGTATATCTTTGTCTTCGTTTCTCTTCATATTTTTTTGTGTCTAATTGTCATACTCTAACTTTACATGTTTTACTGAGTGCATTAAAAAAAAAATATTTTTTTGTATTTGCATCAAAATATTTGTTACTAATTCTTTGTCTGTTTGTCTTTATGTCACATTCCATTTTCACGTCTGTTTTAAGTCAGCTGTTTATAAAATTGAACTGTTAGCCTCAATCCAGAAAATTCGAAAAAATTTCAAATTTGTTCTCGTTTGATGACTTAACAAATTCTACTTTCTAGAGCAAGTACAAATAACAGAACAAAAATGAAAGTTGGGAAGAAGTGCAAATCTTTAAAAATACGTAAGCTATTTTGTACTTTTGCATTACGATCATACCAAAAATAACAAATGATTCTCGCCGTTGGCTTTTAAACAGGAGTCGATGAATGAAGTAAGAAAAGCGTGTGATGAAGGAGAAAAGGGAGATGGTCCTGGAAAGTCTGTAGATTTCTGGAAACGGTAGAGTGTGAGTGGCAGAAAGACGAATGGATCCTGGTCCTTATCGCGACACCACCAGATTCCCATCCATGGGAATGCAGATGGAGTGTGTGTGAGAGAGAGAGAGAGAGGGAACGAAGAGAGAAGGAATTGTGGAAGTAAACTTGCAAACTCTGTATTAAGAGAGGATTATCGTTGCGTGGAGAGGGGGAAGTTTTTGGTGAAAAATTTCCTTCTTTCGTCGTTTGGTATGTGGGTGGATTTGTTCACCTGTAACGAATGCCTGATAAAAATGGAAAAAAAAATTTTCTCTCCAAACACGGAGTCTTATTTCAGAAAAAGGGCATTCTCAAGAGTGCCTTGATAAACAAATTAGCATTATGAAAAATTCCAGGCCTCATATAAAAACGCGAAATTTAATGTAATGAAAAATTTGAGGGATGGAATTAAATACGAAAGATTCCGGAAGAATGCGATAATGTCTGCGGGTGGAATGTATGCACTGCTGGAAAAAGCTTATAAAGCTAGCGATACCGGTGTAAGGAATGCATCTTCCGAGAAGATTGAAAAAATAAGAATTTCTTCTTTTCTTATTATTTTTAAGGATATTTGGTTAGTGAGTGTACTATATATAAAAAAAAAAAAAAAAAGGACCAATATTTACCAACTTTGTTGTTATTACTAAAAATGTATTTTAAGGATTTGCAAAACATGTATTAACAGTAATGTGTCAAAATTTCTTTTCGTCCAATGTGATGTATATCTTTTTCGTTTTAAATTTATTTATCAAAACAAGCTTATGTGTGCCAATACAACCAGCATAATATTTTTGCATTAACAAAGTTGAACAAATAATCATACATTTCAATATATATTCAATAATCATTAATTCTATGTCGAACAATGGTTCCACGTCCTCTTTACTCTATACTCCTATTTTTTTCGCGTGTCAACTGCACGACTGCAACATTGTTTTCTTAAACAAAAACAATATAGTGAAGGATATGCTAGTACATCAGAATGTTTGTTTACTTTTCATTTCTTCGAAGATTTACTGTGAAAGAAGGAGGATACCAACTTGAAATTTTCATTTTAAAAATAAAAAATTTTTTTATGATTTCTAAGATGCGATGTTTGCTTTTTATTTTGGTAAACTTTGAGATATAATATAAAAAAAAACAGTGTATATTTTAACTATTCCGATGTAATGTGCGATAATCATTGTACAAATTAAGTTCAAAGAACAAAAAAAATTTGTGTGTACAATTGCAAAACACTAAGTAAAAAATTATCGGGCTGTTAATCGAATGACATTATTAAATTCTACTTTAAGTTTAAAAGAAAAGAAAAAAACAAATAAAAAACTCGTATAATCATACTTTTTCCTGTCACCAAGAACCGCAACGATAAGATCGACATCGTGTCTTTCAAATGTATGAAATTTCAAAAATTTACACTGGATGCAACAGTCCAAGGAACAACTTAAGCTACGCCATCATTACGCTCTCAACCATCACCATGAGACTCGCGGAGCCAAAAACTCACCCAACGCATCGTCAGAGAGGTAAAGAAAAGCTCCTCAAGTTGTCTCCGATATTTAATTACTATTCCGCGGCAGGGTCGTCAAGTAAGAGCCGATCGATAACCAATTTGAAACTCGCTGATGAGCCCAATATCCCTTTCTATCGATTCGAAAACGCTGCCCTGTACATCAATACACACACAAAACTTTTCTCCATCTCGCTTTTCGTGTGCACAAAGAGCGGTTTAATTAAAACGGCGCCTTTTCTTCAGTTTCGCCGCGCGAAAAGATTGACCGAGGGAGGCAAAGAGTACATTCGAAAGCAGTTGGCTAGAGCTGCGGGGGAGGAGGGATGAGCACCGGGGAGAGCTTTTCGAATCGATGCCGTTGCGTCGCTGAGGGAAAATATTGCCGGAAGCTCGGTTGTAGAGCGAGAGAATGAGAAATAATCGAAAGGGTGGAGAAGAGAAAATGATGGACAAGGGAATCGCTCAGGGGTGGAAAAAAGGGGGGTGAGACGGAGCGTCAAGAAATGCAGATTTTATTGTTGCGCCCCTCCCCTTGTTCGTGCACTTTCATTTCTCGACATGTGCTTGCACGATGTCTACGTTATTTTGCAGCTATTGCCTTGGAAAATAAGGAAGATGCTTCATTTCTTCTACAATAATGAAAAATACTGTTCTTGGTAGTGGGTGTAAAGAGAGGCGGAGATTTTTCAGGGATCGCTTGTGTGAAGTACGTTTCGTTGTCAACAAATGCTGGATAGGTTGAAGTGAGGATTTTTTATTTAATCTGTCAAAAATTACCACGAAGCATATAGATACACCATAAAATACAAAAAAAAAAAAAAAAAAAATTGAATGCATAAAAATACACAAAGATACGAAAACATAGTATTATTCAGTTTTGTCAACATCCATAACAATGTAACAACGTGAGAGATGATGGGATTCCATGAAATCACCGTCCACGTATATTTTTGTTATTGAATCAAGATACACTTTATTGCAGTCGGAATATTTATTTTTACGTTAAAAGCAAGTGAGTCAGATATACCTGGAATACTCGAAGTAATAACAATTAAGCTACTTACATACGGATCAATAACAATTTAAGACACATTTCCAAACGTTATCCAAAAAAAAAAGGTTTTTACTGAATTAATGGAAGAGTAATTAAAACTTGTTTGTTTGATTAGAGTAAAGAGGTGATACTGAGTTTTATTTGTTAAAGCAGTGGAAAAAAATTGGTGAAAAATAAAAGAAGATACATCCCACGTACATCCTCCATTCATAAAAAAGTACATTTTATCTGTCTCGTCTGGTCCAACACACGTTCGAATGGCTGAAGGAAAAGGACTATTTTTTCAATAAACATTGATCCTCTCGAATCGATCTCAATAAAAGTGAATGGAGTCCGCGCAGATCCATCTCCCTATAGGGGCGCCCGTCTTCTATATTGGACCCTGCCAGGCCGCTGCTTACAATTTATCCGGCTACGAGCTCTTCGTAAATGCACACGTGTACGTGAATCCTTTTTGTTGAATTCTCCGTAAGGGTTTTTCTTCCTTTTTTTTTTTTTTTTGCCAAGAGACGATAGTAATGCCAAAGTGACGAGTTAGTTTTTTTGCTTCTGCGATGAAAAGCGGCCATACTCTGGAACGAATCGCACGCCAGCCGTTGGCTTTATTGGACTACTCTGGGAAATTGGCATATTAGAGTGTTATTGCACTGTGGCACTCTATCACGGAATTTGCAGAGGGAATTGTGAAAGAGGAAAACTTCGTTTTCCTGAACTTTAGTTAAAACGCATACTAATGTAATGGACCTCTCGTACATAGACAAAGTCAATTTTATTGAAATTTGTATATGATGTACATTCACATGTGAAGACATTTAGGAATTAGTTTGATTTTTTTTCACATATGATTCGCAGCCACAAAAAGTCAAACTTTATATGTAGAAAGTTGAAAGTAACAAAGTTACACACATGATACTCGTTTTTTTCCAGCTTATTTGTCTATATCTCTTTGACTGAACGTGTACTAATGAACCATCCATTATATGATGATTAGCAATATCTCTCTCAAAGTTCTTTGTGCAGCACTTTTGTAAATGACTTGCTACGAAAGCATTCGATTGCGGTGCTTTTAACGGTACGGTCATTATTTATCTACAAAAAACGAACTCTGTATATATTTTTTGTCAAGATTGCTGTAGTAAATTTTCATCGGAGGAAGTGTGATTTCTATCATCAAAGATATTGTTGAATTTATAATAAATCTAATGGAAAAATCTGATAAAACAAGTACTTGGAGAGTGCCAGTGCTGCTTCAACCATTTTATTACGATGATAGTTCACGAAAATTTATAGCAGAAATGAGAAGGTTCGTTTTTTCTGCAATAGAAAATATTATGTTGTGATAATCTGAAAAGAGTTGATTTATTTCGGTTTTATAACTTAATATGTGAACGATGAACCAATTATATCGCACACTTAGAATATATGCAGTATATTTGGTTACATATTAATAAAAGTGTATAGTACATGTACAATATATAACCTATAAATTATTATCACTAGTCATGTTACAATAATGCAATAAAAATGCACAACCGTACGCCAAATAATATTATTTTTGTTAACGCTGAGTTCATATGAGTCTTGTTGTATTGCAAATTGTTTTATTTTTAGATAAGCTAGAGTTGAGTCCCCTTATACGCATGTTGGTTTTACATGAAGCATATGTTATTGTATTTTATTTTGTACTTTATAATAATACCAATTGTAACTTTAATAACTACTCATACTAGTGATTAAAGTTACAATTGGTATTATTATAAAGTTTGTTTTATCTCGCTATCACTAGTCACGTAATAGATACCTTATTAATGTGTGGAATTTCTTAAAACAGTCTTTGCTAAAAACCAAAAAAACAACAACAATTATTTATTACTGGAAAAGATACATCTAGGGTAGGACTCTTAGAAGATTGAAGAATAATTCTGGCAATGATAATACATTTTAGACAAACTTAAACTATTTTATAAATTCCTGCAGAGCATGGTTTACATATGTGTCTTGTGAATTTTAGTATTTTAAGTATTTTTATCAATTAATAAATTTGTTCTTAGTGAATTAATAGTTGAACTTTTTTAAAACTGTTTTCACTATTAAANGAATCGACATCATCGCTGCAAGTGTTAGCTTTAGTCTACAACACTTTCGTAAAATCTATTTAAATATGTAACTTAAATTATTTATATTTAAAGTACGGTAACAAACAATGTTGAATCAACTACGGATCACGACTATTAGTACAACTACACTAAATTTGTTCTTAGTGAATTAATAGTTGAACTTTTTTAAAACTGTTTTCACTATTAAAGTGATTTTATTTCTTTTGTTCTTTATTTAAAAAAAAAAAAAACATATTTTATACGTGGACAAAAACCTATTTTTTGTAGCTTAAAGACATAAAAGATAATTTTAACAATCAATGTCAGTTTTGTAGGTCGACCTATAAATTTTATATTACTGCCCAAAAATATTCTCTCTAGTTGTTAAACGAGTACAAAATGTTTTCTTATTTAAAAAAACACTTACATAACATTTTTTTTTTTTGCCAACAGTGGACTGAACTGCGCATCAAACAACCACCCTCAAACTGCAGCAGCATCAGCACCACATCCGGATCATCAACGCAAGCAACATTATTCCAACTATTTGAGTGAAAACTCCTTGAGATGTTCTGTGTGCAAAAAAGTTTATTCCTCTCGTCATTACCTTACGATACATATGCGTGTGCACACTGACGAGAGGCCATTCCGCTGTTCATTTTGCCAAAAGGCTTTCAAACAAATGTCCCATCTTAATAGACATGTGAACATTCACACGGAGGAGCGCCCCTATCGCTGCTTTGTATGTGGTAAAAGTTTTGCCAAATCTAGCTGTCTCACAAGACACAAGCAGATCCATCAAGGTGAGAACACTAAGAAGTACTATTCGTGTTCTATATGCCAGAGAGGTTACTCGAGTGCCAGTTACCTTAAAATACATATGCACACACATACTGGTGAGAAGCCTTTTCGGTGTCCCGTGTGTCAAAAAAATTTTTTCTGCTCTGGTCACTTGAAGACTCATGTGTCTACGCACACCAGAAATATCTTCACCACGACAAACGCTTGGTAGATTTTCGTACAGATCTTTGCACAAATGATGTAAGATTCTGGAGCTGTCCACCGTGTGCAAAAATAGCTAAAAAAAATATTTGGAGTCTTTTTTCTGAATTTCAAACTCTTTGGTCATCCCGTGAGATCATACAATCATACTGTCATTTTTTCTCATTTTACAGTATTTCTTAGCAATTTTAGCTAATTTCAGAACTTTTTGTTTCACTTATATTATACTTGGGTTGTACTTTGTGTAGTATGCCGATAATTTTTGATGTCATTAAATAGTGAACTATGTGTAAAAAGTGTATTTTTTATATAAATATTCATTATCGTAGACTTTCAATCATATTAAGCCAATAATAACTTGAGCTAACTGTGGTAGTCGTTTTCGTAAATAAATTTTTAAAAAATAAAGTGTCCCACACTTAACAATATATCTGATAAAGTGCTTGCCATACTTAAAATGGTTTTCTGTAGTTATCAGAAATTAAGAAAAGAAATATTTTCAAGTCATTATATTGCTTTATCGTTATCTCTTATTTGAGACGAATGATAAGAAAGAGATTACATAACTACTTGGAGAGGTACCCTACATTATTAAAAGCTTAAGTTTTTTCAGTTATAGCTGGACCGAGTTACGTTCTAATGAGAAAAGTATACGAAGGATAGAAAAAATTTTTTCTATTTATACATTTTGGTTAACAAGTGTATTTTTGTATCGCATGGACTAAAAATAAAAAAATAAAAGATGCTTTTTTTATAAGAAAATAACGAAAGTATCTCATTAATTCTTAATTTTTGTGTCTACCTTTTCTTTTTAATATGCATGAAGTAATAAAAAAAAAAAAAAAAAGATATCTCGCATGCCTTGAACCCTCTGTCGAAGAGTTACATTTCCCAAAGGTGAACTTGCGTTTATTATCAGGTGCTCCCAAAACGGAAAGTACAAGATGAACTTAACTCGTAAATTTCTGCAAAACTTTGCCTGCGACGGAGCTTTGGAAAGTAGAAAGAGCAAAAAAAAAAAAGAAAAAAGAAGTAGGTAGTCCAGATCGTGCGAGTTGGGCATCATTTATGACTCGGCGATAAAAATTGTGCGCGCATGCCTGCACTGGTCATTGTTTTTGAGGGGAAAAAAATGTAGTCTAGCGATGATGTACGTATCTAGAGCGTATTTGTGTAGGCACGTGCAATTGTAAAATACAGAGGGTACGATAAATAGTTATTTTCAATGCGTGTGATCGTTTAATATTTATACGCTGCAATTATCGTAAATAATGGTGGGATCGAGTTTCACTGCTGTAGAGTGTATTTATTCCTCTGTGAAAAAAAAAACTAACGTAAAAATATTTTTGCAAAAATTCATTATGCTTTGTGAAATGAATACGATTCTGCACGTGATGCAATTTCATGGTTCAGTGAATAAAATGAGTCATCCAGGGTCCTGTAATTATTTTCTGTCACTCCAGCATCATTGTAGCGAGCGAGATGTAGCTTGAAAAAGAAAAATACGTTATTAAATTTCAAAATTCGGGATCACATGAGCTTTTAATTGCTTTTTGCGGAGTAATTTTTTTTTTTTTTCATTTGTAGGTCCCTACCTCAGAAATAGAATTTTTTTTCCCCAGCTGCGAGAAACGATGTTTCGTGTAATTACATAAAGTTGGAAAATGATTGCGTTCGTTGTGTCCAACGTGAAATTACATTTTTTACAACGTTAGGTGAAGACTTGGCTTCCTTTGATAAAGGTTTTTTTGTAGAATGAATGTTTCAAGTTTGTGAATTAAAAATTGTGGTTTTACCGACTCTTTATCCATCCTTTTTTTTAATTTTTATTCCGTTAAATTAAGAAGATGATACCGTTTGACACCTGAAACTCATGCAAACTGTTACTAATATTTTATGAATCGACATCATCGCTGCAAGTGTTAGCTTTAGTCTACAACACTTTCGTAAAATCTATTTAAATATGTAACTTAAATTATTTATATTTAAAGTACGGTAACAAACAATGTTGAATCAACTACGGATCACGACTATTAGTACAACTACACCTTTGTGCAATTATTTTTGTATTCAGGTTGCATTCATGGATTTGCGAAATATTACTTTCCATAGTGAAATTGACGAAAAAAAAAAAAAAAAACTTTGCAAATTCAAAAAGAAAAAAAAAGATAAAGTAAAAACGCGTACTCAAAAAAATGGTCAGTACTTACGGACATTAGGCTCATTCCGATCCTTTCTTTCCCACGACCAAGCAAGAAGTCTCGCAAAAGTGCGCGCACGTGTCCTCGGGGCCCTGCAGTGCAGCGGGTTTCTCTCCATCCTCCATATATATATATATACATATACCACGAGTTTTTGGCTCTTTTTGGGAGCGCGCCATTATTACCGATAATGACAGACTCGCATCTGCGCCCGCCCGTGATTGCTCATCTACTGTCAGCCGGTGCACTTACCTTAGCCGCTGCGTTTTACATCATCATGGGCCACCTGTGGCAGCTTCGCTCCTTTATTTTCTTCGTATCGATGGAATAACGCTATTATCGGGACATTAGGTTCACGTGTGTGCCGAAGTTGCGACAGGAGCAAGTGGACATGAAGAGTCGTAATTGAAGATCATTCGTGTCATCGCTAGGGCACGTAAATTCCACGGCAAAGCAGCTATTCATGACCAGACAGCGTTTCATTTCTCAACAAAATCCTTCTTGTATCGTGTATTTATTTATTGCTCCTACACAGCTGTTTTGGCACATTCATCCATAGTTGATAGTTCTGTTCGACATTGACTACTTCAAACCATGTTTATTGTTGAAATAGTGTAAACCGGCCAGTTCTTGAGCTCATTTTAGCTTTGATCTTGCATTGTTCACCTCCAATTCTGGTTGTACAGTTTTTTTTTTCATATGACAGACGAAGAGAACCCCGTGAAGGGAAGGAACATTTTGATGGGTCCTTGAAACTAATGTATGGATACATCGTGAGATCGTACCCTATGCAAACAAAATTTCTCATTTTAAAGATAATCCTCGAGCTCAAAAAGCTTCATCTAACGGAAAGTCCTGTACTGGCCATCGCCCGCAGATCACTCGCCTTAGGTTGACATTTCATTGTCAACAGTAAACGCATCCTTTGTCCCGTTACGACCCTCTGTATCCTCTCGCGTGCCAGCCCTTTTCCTTTCATCCATTGTGGGCTATATACTGTCTTGTCACACGTCGTTATCACGAAAGCAGCTCATGGCAATTGCCTTTGCCTCTCTTCTCCTGCCCTCGCCTCGATAAGATCAACGCGGTTCGTCGACCCCTGGAGCCGCAGATGCCGATAATTACTCCTACCAGGTCTTCCCCCCCTGCCAAAGGAAGTGGATGAGCTGCAGCACACCTCGGGCACTAGTGCGTATGCGCACGCTCGGACGTTTACACGTGCTTCGTTTTTTGTTTACTGTTGGCAAAATGTATCATTCAAACTACGGGAGAGTCAGAACGGAATAATTGTTCTTCTTTCCTTTTGCGAGAAGTTTACGTACAGAGTCTGTCTTCTGCGAGAAAAAAAGGGCTTATCGAACGAGTGAGGGAAGAGCCAGCTTTTTTTCTACCCATTTACAGTTTGCAAAACAAAAACGAAGGGTTCAGAAGTTTTTTGAAGAAATCATCACTTTGAAGTGTATTGGCTTCCGTGAAGCAGCATCGATACCCAGCGTGGAATTGCGCTTGAGATGTATGATAAGGTAAATGTACGATTGGCCATCCTTGCGAGCTTGATGTCGAAAATCGAAAAATGTAAGCATTATGGGTGTCGATGGAGTGTGCAAAAAGTGTTCTGTCTGTTAGTCAACAATACTAGAAATTGATGTTCTTTTTAATAACAGATATCTCAATGTATGTGGCCAACGTATAAGGAACAAGTTATTCCGGTATTCAAAATTAAAATGTTACAGTATAGGGCCATTTACTGACTCATGCCGAAACTGACCTAGTTGTTGATAAAAAAAAAAATGATTTGCCAAGTATTCATCTTCCGTTTACTACTGACAAGTTGGAAAAAAAAAAAAAAAATTATAACCACCACCGAGCAGCTCGAAATTTATGAAACTCAAGTTTCTAATCGTACCCCCGAAACCCACCCCTCGCGATCTCGCCGGGCAAATTATTCTGCTCTATTTATTTCCCATCGAGACTGCACAGCCAATAAAGTACGCAATCTTTCCAACCTGGCCCTTTTTTTTCCATAGCTAGCACCAGTTTATACTCACACATGTACACCCGAGAGATGCCAAGGTTTCACCTCCCAAGAGCTTATCATTATTATTACGTCCGAAAGGAGCACCTCCACCCCTCGTGTACATGTATATCTCATGGATTTTTGCCGATGGATTGAATTCGATAGTGTAATATCGAAGCGCGAGAGCACGGGAATTATCTGATTGAATCGCGATCGCGGGCGTCGGCTGACTTTTGTACGTAATAACATCTCGAGTCATAAAACCCTCCGCCACGGCCACCACATCTTTCTCTCTGCATATTTATTATTTCTCTCTCGTACGCGGTACGCTCTTTTTTTTTTTTTTTTTTTTTTTGTTCTCTAAAGGCGACTTCCTTAGACTCTGCTTGTTTATAATTGAGGGTCCTCTTTTTTGCCACCTGCTTCTCTCTTATGAAAATTCATAAACTTTGCGGTCGCGCTTCTTTTTTTTTTAACGAGTTTCGCTACTGCTGTTGCACCACCGACGGGCTGGCACAATGTATAATTAATACGGCAATTTTATTAACGCCCGCAAATAACAGTCCCGAGCTGAATTTATCACCAAAGATTGGCTCTGTTTGTCATCATCGTTCATCGATATCGATGGTGCGTTTCGCCGATTCAATTGATTTATTAATTATACTGGAAATAACTAACACATATCGCAATCTGTTTTGCTTGGAGGAGTGACAGCAAATTTTCACTGCAGTAGACGAATTGATCCATCGCTTATAGTAAACAAAATCCAAATTTACGCGAAATCTCATTATCCACGGACTCGCCCGATCTTCGACAAGATACGCAAATTCGCCCCGTAACTTTTCGTCCAACTACCTTTCGATTCGCCCTGGAGCAACGACGCGGGGTCGTTTTTTAGCGTCCCTTCCATATATAAAAAAAAAAAAAAATTTTACTTTCCAACGAGGCACCGAAACGACTCGTGTATCGGGGCGCATCTCCTCGGCCGACGGACGGGTCAGCTTCCGAAACCAGCCCACCTACGCTCACAGGCGTACGCCGTCCGTGTGTGCCTCCCGGGGAGAATCGTCGCGCGAAAGGCGGGAGAGAGACCGACACCGTAAGTACTTACGCCGAAAAGGAGAGCAGGCAGCTGACTCGCCATCGCGATAAGCTCCTCTCGGATACCTAGTTGTTGTTGGGTACAAGTGTGTAATACGTGCACAAGCCTTTCGCTCACCTGTCCCGCCTATCGTGGGTGCACTTGTGTATCCATATATATATACTTACCCGCGAGGCTATGTGGTCATACCTTCCCCCTCGTCTCTGAACGTGTATGTATACGTTTTACGACCAAATCATCATTATCATTATCTCTTATCCAGTGGGACATGCACTCCCCCGACCCGTCCTCTACGTCGGCTCTGATCCTATAACTTAGCTTTGCGAGAGATGCGGTATCGCCGGTCGGTTGCAGCTGTATATGCATATGAGAGGGATGTACATAGGGACTGAATTATCGTGTGATTATTAGGTTTTTTTTTTTCTCTGCTGAAATAAGTAGGTGCGTGGATTTTATTTTTTTATGCGTACTCCGAGCTACGATCCTGTTGTAAGAACTGTCTCGTATATTTTATACACGTAACTCAAAACTTTCATTTCTTTTAACGAGTCAATGTACTTATTTTTTTTTACTTTTTTTTTTAATGTTTTTTGTTTCAATAGGTGGACTCGATGGATGGATTGGAAAAAAGTGAACAGTAGCTTCGTCAATCCGACTTTTCGTACTAGAATGTAGTTTCATGCGTTTGGAGTGACATTTGTGAGGAATTTGAAATATAATAAAATGACCTTATTTTAAAAAATCGTACCAAGTATATAAAGAAAAATTGAAAAAATGAATTTGTTTCTTAATTAGAAAATATCGAAATATTGTAAGATAGTTTTTTTCTCTTTGATAGTATAAACAATCATCTAACTGTTGAATTGATAGAGCTTCCATGCGAATAGCCGTAGGTGGATGCTGGCTAGAAATCCATTTTTCTGGTGTATCGGCCGGAAGTGAGAAAAAGCTGGAATGGCGCTCAATTAGGAAAGAAGTACGAGGCAGAGGGGAAGGAGAAGGCAGCAATTGTTTTTTTTTTTTTTTTTTTTTTTTTTCTGTTCAGTCTACTGTACAACGGCAATAATTTTACCTTTTCCTTTCACTAAATTTCCCCTTTTTCATTCACATTTTCTCCCTTTTTTTTCGTCCTTTTTGCCTCCTCTGATCTGACCGAGCTGAACTGAGCCGAATATATACTTGCTGGCCCGCTACATTAAACTTTTTCTCGGGTGAAAAACGCAGTACGAAAGTACACCCGTTGGCTGCAGAAAATATGTGATGTACCGTTATAGTTTTAAGCTCCGTACACTTGGATCGATTATTTTTTTATCTCTCTTTGTCCATCACAGTTTCCAAAAGATGTGATGTTTAAAAAATTTTGCTGGTGCTGCTGAATAGCCTCAGGGTGTATCGATTGCCAGGGATCTTATTATATTATTTTCCCCGCCAGTAAAATTTTCATTGCTCTAATTGCCACCTCCACACGAGGAGGATTAAAAGTGCCCTTGGTTGATATTTTTCCAATGTGCTGGCGCGTGTGCAAACACAACTGCAAACGTGCTCATCCGGGGGTGGGTCGATGAGGAATATTCTCGTGGATAAAAAAAGCTATACACCTTCCCCTGCAGACATGCAATATATACACCACGTATGAAATAGAGACGAGACTGGTCGAGAATTTCCGTTAAAACAAACTTTTCGGGCTCTCTGCTGGACTATTGTACGTGCTTCTACTGGAAACGCAGGCGTTTTTGTACGTGTAATGCGTCGAGAGGGAGATATCGCAGTTGCTGTACGTAAGAGTGCATGTATGTATACTCGGCTCAATGCGAACTTGTGGATTTTCCTTGAGGCTTACTTTTTCCCCTTGAATTGATTTTATTTTTTTTTTGCTTTTGTTTCGGAGAACTTGTTTAAGGTATAAGAGGGATGGATGCTCCTGCATGGAATTGATGCAGTAATTTTTAGTTCCAAGTCCTAGTATGGAAACAAATCCTGTTTGTCAATTGTCGTGTTTATCTGTGTAATTGAGATCAATCTAAGATGCGACTGTTCATCTTCATCCACAATTCCACTTGTATTCTTCATGATTTTACTCAACAGAGTATATAAACCGGAAAACAACGGCTTCCCCCAAATGATTCAGAGACGATTGTGCTACACAATGAAAAGCCCAGCGTGCATCGATTATCCATTCATTGTTAACAATGATTCAATGAAAACCTCCGGAGAGTGGGAACCAAATATATCTTTAACGATTTTCACGCGTGGCAATTAACTTGCTTATCAATATTTTCGCTGGAACCCATGCGACGGGCACAGGTCATCGAGTATACAAGAGGTATTTATTGGTGTAGTTGATGGAGCTACTTTCTGACTGGATGACTGAAGTGGACACGCTACACTACAACTAACAAATTAATAAAAGAGGTGTCGCTCTACGGTGCACAAGAGTTGCCATTTCGGAGAAAATGGTTATTACTTTGGCTGAAGCAAAAAAGCTGTAGCGAATAATCTACGTTTGCCTGTCACGCCAACTTTAGCAGATGGAAAAATCTATCCACCACTTTGTTCGAACGATGCAATGAAAAATAAATTAATACCCTTCCGCGAATAGCATATGCACGGTCTTTTTACCAGACACGAGTGAAAAAGTAAACATTCGCAAAACGGTGCCCGGACCACGGGCCCAAAAAGGTATAAACAAAGGTAACGAGATCGGGGACGCCACTGCGCAATAAAAGAGTTTTTCAGGAGATGGAGATACCGATTGGGATTTAATTTTCCGAAAAATTCTGAGACAGCACCGCCCACATGGACATGGCTCGCTGTACCTTTTGTTTTTCATATTAAAAGTCCCCGCGAGTCGGAATTATTGAGCCCTACAGCTCCCGCCTGTATATTGTCTACCAGGAGAGGCAAGGGGTGGTACAAAAAACAAAGAGGGTGATCGAGAACAAGGAGATAAGAAGACGGGGAAGAGCGCGAAGATAAGCCCAGGGGGTAGACGGTAGAAGGAGAGCGAGAGAGAGAGAGAGAGAGAGAAAATCTGTGGAGACAGGGCACGAACGTGCCATAGTAATGAATCGTTCTCCTCCTCGTAGCGGCAAACATCCTCGGTTTCTCGTGCGTGTGTGGGTGTACGTGTGCCCGAGTCCTCGCTTCCGCCTTCAATTCCGAGAGAAAGGGGTGGAGATGAGGCTCCTGCGCGGCCTTTCGTTTATTACGAGCCATTATCCTGCAGCGACTCGTTTGCTTCCTCGTCCACCCCCCCCCCCCCCC
>NW_019379486.1:86502-137543 GCF_000648655.2 Copidosoma floridanum
TTTTTTTTTTTTTTTTTTTTTTTTTTTTTTTTTTTTTTTTTTTTTTTTTTTTTTGTTCATGCGTTTGCTCGTCGATTTATATTGCAAGGGTGAAGAAAATACTTCACGCGAGCTGCGTCAGTCGCGATAACAATCGCTCATGTAAAGGGGGCGTGGGACCTCCCGTCTCGTATACGCGAGCGCCTATGCAAAAGGAAGGGACGTATACGTTTGTTTTGTCGACAGATAAGGTCATTATATTTATTTTTTATTTTGGTTACGTTAAAGTGGGATGGTGGGGGGCTATTAAGGGCTACTAAATTTGTGGATCCAAAAGCTTTTTGGTTTGGCTTATTGCGTCGCTAGGGTTAATCACATTGAAAGCTTTGTTCTCCTGGAATAGTGTTTTTGGCGAAATGGCATGATGATTGTATTTCTATGAAATCAATTTTGCGATACGACTAGTAATGGAAAAATACAGAAATTTTGGTGAAAAAATTTGAGGAAAATTACCGGTTTGGAGGTAGGTATCAATGGTTCAGCAGAGGCAAAGCCTTCGGATACATGCATACGTATGTATATGTACACGAGCGCACGTATCCACAGAATTAGAAAGGAAGTTTCGTAAAAGACCGCAAGAAACTAAGCCAAGCCGGTGGGTAACCCATCCCGTATTTACTGACTGCCGAACTTTGGCTGCCTCCAGAAGTTCCTCGGCAAAGCGATTTAGCCGGGGCCGGGTGAGCTTGCAGTACCTATACTGATCCCCTGGTATTACCACCGGGACACTGCTCGGGAATGTCGTGTTTTGGAATTTCGCGGTCACGAATGCGCTGCTGTTGCTGCTTTACTTTTTGCCCTTGTGCAATTTTCTTCTTCCTCCACTGGGAGGGTTCTGTGTACTCGGAGAGCTATGCTCGTGCCCGACGAGGACGGAGTCCATTTTGGTATTTATTGCTGATTCGATTGGGCTGTCGCTGCTGCGTGGAGTTTGGCTGGATTGTTTGGATGAGGTTTTTCCTTTTTGAACGGTTTCAAACATAATTACTCCAATAGGTGAGGGTATCGAGTCTTTTCACTGTACCTTTAATAAAATTTAAAAAGACATTTGTCCATCCTTTCACAAGATACCATTTGATATTGAACATCTTTCAATGTAAAACATTGACACTATCTTTGAACAGTAGCTTTATAAACTTCAACAGATTGACCTAAATGATATTTATGATTGTAATCCGTACATTTGTATTACTGGAGAGAATCACCCTGCGACACAATGTCCAATTTTCGTGCTTTGCATTATGAAAAACGTTCAATGTAAAAACAAGCCTTCCTGCAAGTTCTAGCAAACGTAGCAGGTCTAGCAGGCCAACGTAATTAGGAAGCGATTCATATCGCCAAATTATTTTTCTTCCACTTTCGCGCAGTCACACGGTTGGCAAGGAAAAACGTCTAGGCAGCAAGTTATATCCTTCCGGTCGCTATCTAAATTAATTTTTAGCATGGCCAGCATTAAGTAGCTCAACAGAGTGACATGGTAATTTTGTGTATGTTGCAGGTTCAGAAAACCTATTAAACTTAATTTCTTTTTTTTTCCAGCAAAAAAAATTCTACCAGAAGGTACGATAAATATATTTTAATTAAAACTTGACTGAGGTGGTTAAAATAAGTAAATTATAGACACATTTCTGCACCTAGATATTTTTTTTTAGATTATAACAATAAATTGCAATCAATATATTCTTCATGTAATGTAATTTTTCACAAGGAAGAGTTATTCTAGTCATAAGTCATCCTGGACCGAACTATAGAATAATTTGGTCAAAATTTTGCATTAAAAACTGTTGCATGCTCGTGGAATGCCGTAATAGGTCAAAGCATGAACCAAAATTCAACTTGATTCCGTACACCGCGTACAATACACGAAATGCAAGAGGGTGCATATATCCATAAAGTCACACATATACTTTACTGCTTGAAGGGGTAGTACACACGTAGAAAATTAATGTGGAAATGCCAGCAACGTTTGAATGCCGCTGAAGTAAACCAAATTGGGTTATACGAACAGTGAGTTTCGAGTAATTACACGCTCACGGGAATAATTTTGTCGAAAACAGCAATTTAAGGAACTTTGTGCAATGAAGCTGGTGCTTAAAAATGTAGTAAAAATAAATTTAGTTTCAATACAATGAACTATTTTTTCCGAGTATTGAATAGGAGGTGATGCAAAATATGAGATACATCCTCACACCCATAGCGACGCGAGAAAATTAAGCGAAGAGTCGGGTATACGTTTGACCAGCCCCTTTTTCTTTATGGGTACTTGGTCGCTCGCACTTTGTCTTCCTTCGCGTATAAAGCCTCCGTGCGCCGCCTCTTTCCCACACGTTTCTAGCTATATATACACTATGTAGCCCCAGAAGATGCTCTTTCCCAACACGCGACTGTACATTGCTTTACCACGCGGATACACGTTAAAATTAACGAGTCGTAAAGGCTCGACCGCCCCTTTGAAATTTCGCGGGTGTTTTTTCTCGCGTGTAGTATCTTTCGGTGCACAAACATATACGTCCCTCGCGCAACACCAAAGTCACGGTGGATGGAATTGAACGTGAGGTTTTTGCTACCTACCGCTCGGGAGCGTATTTTGATTAACGTGGCGTTTACCTATACGTCCGTGAGCTTCGTTTTGTCACGCTGTAATCATAAATTGCTTGCCACGTCCTTTTTTTTTCGAGGCCTGATCGCATGGCTTTGGAACGGGACGCACAGAGCACTTTGAGCCGAGTAGACAGTGATGTTTTATCATGCTAAGGACACTAGGACATTCATTTACATTGAGACTGCGCATTAGTAGTTTGCACAAATTTCTCGGGAAATTTTTAAGGACTACGTGTAGGTTTAAGTTAACACAGTTGGAGGTAAAAATTAAAAGTTTAGATGATGACTTTCAATGAATCGTATTCAAACGAAGCCGAAGCTGAGATGGATTGCAAACGACCTGGTAACGCGGCAGCTTTTATGGTGATGGAGGGGAATAACGGAAGTCACAAAGTGCGGCAATGGGCTTTAGTTTGATGCTCACACGGAGACAAGGACACGTTTTGTCCCGAGATTTATTTTTCTGTCGATCTTGCGGTGTCGAGGGCTCGCGTGGTTGTCGGTCGGATTCCCCGCTCGATTCAACGAGCCGAGAAAATCGCCAAGTCAGCGGTTGTGGAACAAAAAAAAGGGTAAAGGGCAAATCGAGTTGAGGCGCCTATTAAAGTGCCCCCTCCGAGGCCACAATAGAAATGGCACTGAAAATTTATCGACGCGCGCTACGCCTTTGTCCCTTTTTCTCCCTCCTTCTCTCTTTATTTGGCATTTGCATAAACGTTCACCCTAACTTATCCAACTGTGTATATATACATACATCGTCAGATATACATGTATATATAGACACAGTGAAGCGAGTCGGCGAAATTGGAAGGAAGATTGACGCAGCGAGCGTGAGAGAGCATTATATCTTTGAACGATCGCATAGATTGAGGTGAGTGAATTTTCTTTCTTTTTACTTTTTTCAACATTTTTTTATTTTCATCGGCGAGATAACGTGCGATACCGATGAATGTGTCCATTTCGTAACGGGACTATGGACGAGCGCTCGTATCTCTTTTCGCGTGTCTCTGTATCTCTTCGTATACGCAGTTCGTCTCTGGGATGTTTGCTCTTCGAGTTTCGGGGTGGAAGGGGGCGTTACACGTGCACATGTGACGTAAACGCATCACGTGCGTGGAATATGCATATCTGGCGTCAGTAAGCGATGCGTCAGTACATCTTCGAGAATTTGCTAGCGTCGCTGGTGTCGCAGATGCGTAATGAGTTTTGGTCTACATAGTTTAGTCGAAAGACGCGAGCTCCAAAAATATATACATAACATACATTTGCGATATTATGGAAAATTCCTGCCGGTGTATAAGTTTGTTAAAATAAAATTGTTTTGAAGAATTTTGAGCGTAAAATTTGGCCTCTAAGAGATTTCATTAGTTCATCAAACGCCTGTTTTATTTTGTTATAATGATAATAATAATAATAATAATAATAGGAATAATACTGTTAATAACATTTTATTTATTAATGTTGTTGCTATGTTATTATAATTGTTGGTGTTTTTTTTATTGTTATTATTCTATATTGTATCACTTAAATTACTTTACTGTACTTCTTCATAATTATATTTACAATATTTGCCATAATTTGTTTTTCACTTTTACGCCACCTTTTGTTTGTCTCTCTTATGTAACAGAGGGCTCGTTAACTCGTAAATATATTTAAAAACAAACGAACGAATAAAATTCAATTATAAACTGTTACGTGAATGCACGAGCCAGCTTTAATGAGATAACCAGAGCAAACAAAATGTACTTTTCCCAACCTTAATCAAACAAATCGCAAGTCCTTGCATTAAAATCTTACTCGGCAGTTGTAAAATAGACGGAAGTGGCATCAAGGAAAATACAAACCGTGACACTCGAGAATGAATAATAAGGAGTAGTCTAATGATTCAGTGCAACAGGAGTACATAGCAGTTGCTATAAGAGAAGACATGCGAGAGGAAAGCAGGAAAAATCCTTCCACTTAGAGAAGCTGCTCTCTCTTTCCCTCTCTGTAAATTCCAAATGAGTTTTGCAAAGCAGAGCTTTTTAATTTCGTGACAGGCTACACTGCGTGACGCAACGGCATCTCTTATTAACTCCTTTGAAACTCGTTACTCAGGTTTTACTCGCTAGAATTTAAATTCAAATATTTTGACGGTGACAATCTGGGAGTTAATTTGAGAGCGGCGAATCTATACCTTGAACCTACATTGACCTATTATTGATCAATGAAGCACCTATTACCCTCCCATCATAAATAACTTCTATCGCGACTATTTCAGCAGCATCATACAGATTATATGATACACTGATCTCGTAACTCTCCTGTGGATTGTACAGCTGAAAAACTATCTTAATTAATTTTTATGGCTGATGATGTTATCATCGATGGTACAACCTAACTTCTATCGTATAAATATTACAGCACAACTGCTAGGTGCGGTTTTTCTCACCGATTATGTAAATCTACATTTAAACTCGACCGAATTCGAAGCCATGAACTTCATATAGTACGGATGTAATATGCCGTACAACAGTGGCAACGCAAAATTCCTTGGATTCCCAAGTCGTCAAGTTAGCATATCGTTCGTACGAAGGAATATCATATATACATATTGTTAACGTAAGAAGCAGACCAGCAGGAGGTAGATACCGCGAACACACGCTGGGCTTGTGTAAAAGAGCGCGTGAAGAGGATGAAGATCTGGAAGAGGGCAGGGGGTGGGGACTACCTGTCTACCGTACACATGCGTGTACCTGACGCTGCTCTGCAAAGTAGATGGCATACAAAAATGAGGGATTATTGCTCCTGTCCCTCAGGCAACGTACGTACATGTGTACGAGGGACAGGAGTGAAGGCGATGTGTCGCTTATTCTGTTTCTCCCTCCTCCTTTTTTCCGACGAATGGCCAGGGTGTGAGGTGTACATGGCTCGCAGGTGATCCACGCTGCCATGAGATTATAAGGGTATGATTGCGCGTAGTGTGCAATTTTACTTTTTATTATTATTGAGTTAAAATTTACTTAATCGTCGAAAGGTGGATCTGGATGCACCACGAGCTGATGTCCATCTGAATAAGCAGTTATTATGTATTATATTCACGTTCATGTGCTCTGCGTTGCATCTGCATACAAGATGTCCTTGTCGTTTGGGAATGTTGGCAAAGGAAGCTAACAAATTATATGTATTACATCAAAGTTGTTACGTAGATCAGTAGAAACAGACAAGTATGACAAGCCCAATGAGTCGTGCTAATCAATTACGTGTATTACATCACAGTAGTTACGTGGATCAGTAGAAACAGTCGAGTATGATAAGCCCATTGAGTAGTGCGAATGAATTACATGTATTACATTAAATTAATTATTTGGATCAGTAGAAACAGTCGAGTACATTAGGCACGTTGAGGCATGCTAATGAAAATTATGCTTTGACTTATAATCGGATTGATAAGACAAATTGCATGAGCTCTGGACTAAGATACCTGAGATTAGTGAAGTTGTCATCTAAAAGTTAGGTATTTTTTGAGCTCCTAAATCAGAAGATACTTAATGATGTTGACACAATATTTAATTTTTTACAAGAAACATAAGTAGTTGGTGTTATTCATGGTAAAGTGATGTTAAGATGTCGACGTAAGCATTAATCTTTACTTATTTAATCAAGCATTGTATTACTTTTTTCATGGAGAAATAGAAAGATATCTTAGAGTAAGAACAATTTAAACGTAATATTGTTTTAAGTAAATGTAAAGATATTAGTCCCGTGCACGGATCCAGCGATCCGTACACAAGTGGCCAATGCATCCCTCAAGTACAAAGCCCAAAAAAACAGGGTTGTCTTTGCACGCGTAGCACAGTAGCAGCATCGAGAGGATTGAAATGAGTCAAGTACCCGGCAAACACCTGCTCAATTCAACCGTACACGAACAAAACGATTACCCACAGCAGTCGATCGAAAAAAGGGGAAAAAATGGCATTTGTGTTGTGGTACATGCAGCAACACGCGTGTATAGCATAAGGGAGCAAATGCATTAGCATCACGTGTACGCAAACGCTCGTTGGCTCGCCAGAATGAAAGCAAAACAAAGCGATGCAACGTGGATCGCTCGTTCGTGTATGCATCGCCAGCAACAGCGGGTGGCTGAGGGACAAAGGGAAAAATAGCGAAGCGGATCGGTGCAGGAAAAAGCTCGTCTCGAAGCGGTTAGGGGACGTATATGTACCTACAGGAAGAAGAGAAGAAAAAAGAAGAGTAAAAGGTGCGTGACGCGGATACGGAGCACTCCCGAGGCCTATGTGCAACGAGTAGCTGCGGCTCGTGTGCATTATGCAGTACAAGTGTGAGGGTCTTTCTTGTTTTCCGAAGAAATATAATGCGATGTGGCGGGGGGGGGGGAGGGAGGAAAAAAGGGTAAAAGGATGCGTTGGCTGGAAAGGTTGTGCGCTGCTTGTAATTGAAATATGTCTACTACTGCACGCGATGTGGATGACGCTGGGGAGCCTTGCTGCCAGGCACGTCCGTCCATGGAACGCGTTGGTGTCAGGAAAATGTTTCAATTTTTTGAAGGGCTTCACACCAAAGTTGTTTGGCACGCAGTGCATCTATCTATACAGGCACAAGCGTGGCTTCTTAGGGTGATTACTAATGCAGTTGCGCGAGAAAGGTCTCGTTGGGCTTTTTTTTCTTTCTATTTTCCTTTGAAGCGTGTGCAATTATCATTTGAGCTGTGCTTCATGAGATGGCTGCAGGATCGACGGTAGCGGTAATTGGTACGTGACCGCGTGCGTCAGGTTTTTTTTCATTTTTTAGATGCTGTAAGTGTAATAATACTATGCACGATGAAGAATGCAATATGCAAATTTTAATTGGAATTATTTTTGCATGGAATACAGCAACTCGGTGCTCGGGAAAAGGCGGTTTCACGGATGTAATCCGAAAAATTCATAAGTCGAGAGTACCTGCTACACGGGGCTTCGGATGGATGGCATTAAAATTGAAGTTCGGGGCTCCGTTGAAAGTTGGAATTTTCATTGTACCGTGAAAAATTTGCAAAATTCAGCTGACCTACTTGTCGGGCTGATGGAAAAACAATTGCTCCAAGCGATACTCCCTTTTAGCATGGTGCACAGAAATATTTGAGCGCCCAGCGACGGGGATGTTTCGTGGAAACGAAAATACTACAGGTCCATTTCTATTGCAGAGTGGTAAAATTTTTCTGAGTGCAAAGGCGGAGGAATTTTTGTTTTTAGAAGCTACGAGTGCAGTCAGCAAGTGACAACTACATGGTCACTCCACCTGAAACTTTTAGGAGTATTATTACAGGATTCTCAATGGGTAATTAAATGATCTTGAAATATCTCGAGGCCAACGGCTATGGACCCTCCAAATTAATGAAGAAAGTCCTTTGAAATTTTTCAAAATCATTTATAGTCACGAAAATATTCTCAAAGTTTACTATAGATTTTGAAAATATTTAAAACAATAAATACTATGGATAAACCTTTTGAACTACTGGATAGTCATGATAATTTAAAAAGATCAAATTCAAGAACTCATGAAATAAAAACCTTGAAACGAACATCTAGTCTCATCATAAAAAAATGTTTTCCTTCAAAGACGTGCAAACCACGCATGAATTGAAAATCGATAGTTTTACACGATGTGCCCACCATTTGCCGGATGATTGTATACTCCATGTCACTCGTAGTTATCATTTTTTCCCCCTCGTACCCAACTCGCTCTCATAATAAACCAAATAAAGTCGATGTACGTACGTACGCGTCGCGACCGCCGTAATTGCATACACAAATCCTCGACAATGGTGTACATACCCATCGAGAGAAATTTCAATCGCAAACTCAGCTCTTTTTAACAACCACCGCAACAACGACAAACCACGGAATAAGAAAGGGGGGGGGGATGCCAAACCAAGAGAAACGCGGAAGGGTACACTTTCCGCGACTCGTGTCCATGCACGAGATTCCTGGGAATCCGCGTCGTCGTCGAAATAAATTCACGTATAAGCACACACGGGCAGGGGTGTACGACGCGAATCGTTAACGGGGCCCAGCTCGACCTTTCAATAAATCGCCAGTACGTCATCCGAGCCTCTCTTTTCCCCTCCCCTTCTTCGGTCCACGTTTGCGTACACGTGTTGCCCATGGATGTACACGTTAAGGCACGGAGAGGGAAAAGGACGCCAAGCGAATGATACTCGAAAGAGCTGCCGCGTATGTAGGTCCTGGGATGCATAAAACATTCGCCCGTACCTTACCAAGAGAGAGAGAGAGAGAGAGAGAGAGTTTCTGCATCGCGCGCTCATTTATTTAAAGGTTCGTTTCTCTCTCTCTCTCTCTCTCTCTCTCTCTCTCTGGGTAGTACTTACTTGTTGGTAGGATGCGGTATACGTAAAGGTACTACGGAATGATCGCAGACGGATTTCGGTCGTGTATAAATGCGCAAATGGACGGTGGATGGATGAATTTTCAAGCTCGCGGAGACCGATGGATTTGGCTTTAAATTGCTGATGTTGTTGCACACTCGCACTGGTTTCAATTTTTATGCGGTAGATGGTAGATCGTTGGATTGGTATGCACGCTTACTTTTGGAGAGAATTTGTCCAAATGCAAAAGTAGATATACGTACATATACATTAGTTCTTGCTTGTGAAGGATATTAAAATTCATGGGTTTTCTTTGCAAAGTTTTACGTGTCTTACGTGTATGGCCTGGTCTCATTCCGTTTGTAAAGTTTATCATTACACTTGAAAAAAGGGTTATCCTTAAAACATATAATAGCGTGTCTCGGCACTACTAGGTGCCCCAAAAAAGTATGAGGTTGAAACTGTCAAGACGCAATAAAAAAAAAGTAAAAGTCTTATCACCTCTTCAATAAAAAACTCATCGTTCCAAAGATCGTATATTTCAAAATAGTTTTAATGAAGCAAAAAGCATACACATACTGGAAACTTTAAGTACGTTCAAAAAGGCTAATACAAAGAAAATTATTTGTCGTCACTGTTCTTTTCACCCGCGAGTTTGTCCAATATCCCCATGAACTGGCTGGCCCCACTTATGATGACTGAACACATGCAGCGAAAGATGAATTTTCTGTTTAAAGGTTTTTGAGCAAACGGAGCACTCGTAGGGTTGTTCACCCGTGTGAGTGAGCATGTGCCTCTTGAGGTGGCAGGGTTGTCTGAATTCCTTGAAACACACCGAGCAACCGTACGGTTTCTCCCCCGAATGGACGCCCATGTGCACTTTGAGATAGTTGCTCCTGCGAAATTTCTTCCGACACAAGGGACACTCGTGGCGACCCTCCACCTCGTGGCACTGCATGTGGGCCCGGAGACTTTGGGCCCTGACGAAGTCTTTTCGACACACCGAGCAGCGATGAGGACGCTCGCCCGAGTGAGAGAGCTGGTGGTTCCTAAGATGGCCCACGGTGATAAAGGTCTTTTGGCAATCGGAGCACCGATAAGGGCGCTCGCCCGTGTGGGTACGCTGGTGAACCCTCAGACCACCAGTGGTAGTGAAAAAAGCCTGGCACACAGAGCACTCGAAGCGCTTTTCCCGTTTTTGGGTTGTATTGTGACGTTTTGGGGGATCGGCTTGGGAACTCGTACAGCTGGGCGAAGCTTTTTCCAAAACTTGCCTGCACCTCTTGGTGGGCTCATCCACCGCGTGGGTACGCACGTGTCTCGTGAGATCCCTGCTTTTCGGAAAAACTCGAGGACACAAGGAGCACGAAAAAGTCTTATTGTCGGTGGTATGGACGCGCATGTGTTGCGTGAGATGGCCTTTTTTCTTGAAAACTCGCGAGCACACGCAACAGTTGTGGGGCTTGTCCACGTGCGAGCAATCGTGCTGTTTAAAAACGTCGGATCGAGCGAAATCTCTTTGACAGACGGAGCAACTTTAGGGTCGCTCGCCCGTGTGGGTGCGAATATGTCTTACAAGATCTCCTTTCGAGTTGAAGGCCCGAGCACATTCGGAACAAACAAAGGGCTTGTTGTCCGCGTGGATGCGCATGTGAGCTCTGAGGTTACCTTGGTGACTGAAGGATTTTTGGCAAACCGAGAAGTCGTGGGGGCGTACGGAAGCGACGCAATTGTCCATCGCCAGGTGGCTCATTTCGCTGAAATACTTGTGGCACGTGGAGCAACGGTGGAAACTATTCCTGTGGCTATTTTTGTGTGTCCGATAATCGTCCAAAAGGTCGAACTTTTTGCTGCAAACGTTGCAAGACCAGGACATTACTTTCAACTCCATAGCTTGGACACTGTTCCAAGTGTTTTGTCGTTGATACTGCGGTTACTTGAATTTTATATACTGTTGTCAGTTATTTTATAGTCGTAGTGGTAGGATGCGAAGATGAACGCTATCTTGCTGTTGGCAGAAAAAAAATAATAACAGTGTTGATTATTTTGATAACGATGGTTGTAACACGAGCACGTATCTTACGTATTTTCAGTGTAAAATTGAAAATCTTTGTAACAATATGATATTGTGAGCATTGATTTCAGCAAGGGTCGCATGAGTCAACTCGAGGAATGAAGATTTTTTAGGATCACTAGTTAAACGTTTGCCGCAAAAGACTCACATTACCTGCTATAACTTCAAGCCTTTGACCATTTACGTGAAAACCCTTGTGCCCTACTCTGTTTGGTCCTAGTTGGATCAGACCCCTGTGAATGATCCTTATAATCCTGATGAGTTCACTCGTTCACAAGTATAATGGAGAGAGTCCATATGACTCCACAATGAATACACAATGACTTTTGCGTTTTAGTAAAAAATTTATTTAACGTTGGAAGAAAGCAAATTTTAAAATAGTTTAGTAATAATTAGTTATAAGTAATAGTAATAATAAGTAATTTAATCAAGTGACGTCACGAGACATGGATGAAGTCATCGGTAAATTTTACTGAAATTTTCTGAAAAAACTTATCATCACTAATTTATTCTAATAACTCCAATGGAACCTTTGTTCTAAAATTTTGCGGCTTGGATTAAGAAAAGCTCATCTTCGAAAAGCCAATGACTTTGAACCCAAAGTAGTGTCAGTAAGAAACCAGTGGCTTTGTCATGGATATCTCAAAACTGAATTTCAACAACCTTTCCGGGTTTTCATAATTCTTATCTTTTCTACTAATGCAAGTAGCATTTTTCAGAAATTCCAAGCACAAGTGACCTTCCAAAGTAGGAAAACACAACTGCTCAGGCTTATCAAATGTTCACAATTCCGTCAAAGTTGCTCTATTCGTTGAAAAGCTTAAAGCTGATACTTAGCCAGAACTAGGAGGATGCTACGCTATAATTTTATCAGCACCTGATAATATTTTTCTCGATCTTCCGGAGCCTCATATCTGTACACACACACGCACACAACTGCTTTTTTTCATTTTATTGTTGCAACAGCTCGGGGCTCGTATCTCACGGAAGCAACGACGTATACGTATATAGACTCAGTGGGGGTGAAGAAAGGGAGGGCAAGAAAAATACGGGTAACGAGCGAGAGTAGTTGGTCAAACATAACCGAGACATCCCAGCTATTGGATTACATTTTACGATTCCTGGCGCATTTTCGCTCGCTTGCGTGTTCGTAGGAAACACGGAAGCTTTTGTACCGACTTTTTCTTCCAGTGTAATGCTCACGTTGCGTGTCAACAGAGGATAATTATTGGCGATGAGCTTTTGTTTGACTTGTTTGTACGCTAAGTAGATTGGGGTGCTTTTTCGGGATGAGAGAAAGAGAGTGGGAGAGATAGAGACGAGTGAATTATTGTGGTTGATGTGAAGGATAAGGTGTTGAGTGATTTTTTCTTTTTTTAACTTTGGACTTTGATAAGTTTGCTTGTTCTATGTGATTTTTTCCGGGATTTAATTTAATTTTCATTAGAAATGATTTTACCCATAGTACTTATCAGGTAAATTGCTAATGGATTTCTGAGTCAGACCAATTAAATTGTATTAAAGTAATTTGTACTGCACAACATCGAAAAGCCCAATAGCCGAAGCAAGCGAAACAGCAGCAACGGGGTCATTTTAACTTTTAATTTCCCCGCGAGCTTGCAACGCCGTAAAATTTTTATCTTGTGGTGCTTGCAAGCGCATCAAGCCTCCTTCTGCTGCAAGAAAAAGCTGCTCAGGGTAGTTAAGAAAGAGGAAAACTATAGAGTCTTCTTTTACTTCGTTAAGCTTCTCGGACGGATGTGCGATGCTTCACGTGTGCACGTGCGCCCCCGCGGCGAAAGAAAGTCAGAGCTTTTGCGGGCCAGTGAGCTTTTCCTGACTCCGGTCGTACATACAACGCGCCGAGCGAGCTTTAAGCTCTCTTTTTTTTCCTTATCCCCTCGGCCAGTTACGTGGCGTAATTACTTCGCTACAAAAGACGTAAGGCCCTCCCGCTCCTTCCGTAGGGATTATTTGAGTTTAAATGAAATTTCGCTCTCTATAATGAGAACGTGCAATAAACTTCCTTGCATCATCTTTCTTTTCCAAATCTCCCAATTTTTCTTTGCTTAGAAAGTAGAAGAATAAACGCCATTTATCCATATTTTTAAAAACATTGAAACCTTCTGCAATATTTGGGACTTTGTTGTCCGTACCTAGGTAATTATTTATTTACTGCATCCACGTAAAACTAGTGGATACGAATCGGAAGAAGAAACATCTGGTTCAGATTTGGGTTGAAGAAGCAGCTATGATACATGGTTTTCTTCCCTCAAATTGTGTGTTTAGTAGCGGTGTTGTTTTATTTGTATGCCACATAAAGCAAACCTTTTTCTTCATAAATCTGAATCTGCTTTTTCAATCCCAGTTAGGATTACCTGCCCTGGTAGAAAATTACTACATAAACTGGCTAGAAACTCGTCAATGTACATACTTAAATGGGCTTATAACATGTTGACGAGTTTCTAGCCAGTTTATGTAGTAACGTTTCTACGTACATGCGTCAATGGGCTTATAACATGTTGACGAGTTTCTAGCCAGTTTATGTAGTAATATAAGTCTGAATTAGTCATTTTTCAACTTGAAAGATGAATCAGTTGTTTCTTCGTATGGACTTTAATAAGTTTTTTTTTTTTAACCCAAACCTGAATCAAGTGCTTTTTCAACCAAAATCAGAATTAGATGTTTCTCTCATAATATCGAATACACCAGGTGATTTTTTTAAAGCTAAATCTATATTATCTACTTTTGCGACCAAAATCTGTTTCAGTTGCCTCTTCAACCTAAATCTGAGTTATCCGTTAATTTTGCCGATCTGCCGATACAAAAGTATACGAAGACAAAATAAAGGCTACTTTTTTTTCCAATTCTTGTGATTCCCTCAATTATCTCCCTCTTCAACCACCCCAAAGCCGCTTGTTAAATAACAATACTTAAACGGCACCGAGTGCGCACTCGTGGCTAATGCTCTGCGCACGTAGCTTCTAATTAAAGCCTCCTTTCATCGCCCGCGTAATTTTTACTCTCAACAGTCTCCACTTTTATGCTCAAGGCACGGTGTGGATAAGAAAAGCGCGAAACGGCTCGCAGTTCGACCGAAGCCGTGGAAAAAAGGGGGCACGTGGGAGAAAAATAACGGGCGAGTGGGAAAGAGAAGGGGAAGAAAGGTGCTAGAGAGCTTTCGCTGCCATTACCCGCGTGCGCTTGAAAAAAGAGCCGGTACACCTGAGAGTCGTAAGGACGCGCGTGTATACAGTGAAAAAAAAAAAAGACTTTCCGGCCCCTCCGCACGCGCGTGCGAGTGAAAGGCTTTTCTAACAGGCCACTCGTACGAGGAAAACTTTTTCGGACGCGCCTATTTTTCCCCGTACGCGTTATACGAGCGGCCGGGAAGCCGGTGGCTCGCTGAATAGGGGTGACCGGCGACGCTGCTGCATCCCCCTTTTGATCACGTTGAAAGAAGCGCGGGAGGAGAAAAGGACGTCTGGGTGAGTTGTATATGCCGATCGCGCGTTGGTATTTGTATGGTCCGTTCGAGGGAAGCTCGAGGCGGGAAATAAGCGGGTATTGTGCTTGCGTTTCTGGAAGGAATCGTGACTAGAAAATTATGTTTCTCGGGCGCAAGTGGACCTGACCATTTTTTTTTCTTCACCAGATGGGGGTACTGAATTTTTCAAACTTCCACACAGGAGGTCGACAGGGAAACTTTTACCACCTCGCACGTGACGGATTTTGAGGTTTTTTGTTTGTTGGTACTTTCCCGATTTTCTTTTCACGTTAGGAGTTTTTTTTTTTTTTTGGTCGTGGATTTTGTTTGTACGGTGATGCTGTTGGTAGGGTAAGTGCCCTTGTATTCCATCTGATAAGACATCTAATAAGCGATGAAAATCGAATTAATTTTTAGGGTGTCCAAGGCATCGCCCAATCAATCTTGACATTGTTACGACAGATACATTTTTCGAAGGAGAAAATAGAAACACATGTTTATGCCCGCGCAATTTTCCATGAAAAAAAAGCATGAGTGAATTTACATGCTTTTGTTGGTGCAGGCCATTGTACTTACTTTTTTTTTAGTTTGGAATTTGAGAACTAGTTGGTCGGCATTATTCTGAAAAAAGCATAAGTGTGCTTATGATTGATCCCTGGGTGTTATTTTCATACTTGTTTCGTTTACCTGCTAGAATCAGATGCAGGAATTTCTGAAAAATCCAGCGGTACAAACAACTTAATTAAGCCAACAATATTCCAACAATATTGCCAGAAAACAATTATTCTATACACTTTAGTTTGCAATTAAATAAAAATTTTCTTACAGAAAGTTTGATTTTAAAGCTCATTAAAACACGTCGATAAACCAACACAACATCCATTATACGACACATACCAATACGGTCAGGGGCTTGAATCATATCCTCTATACGTGGATCCTGCATTCTCTGTACAGATTCTGCAATTTAGTCGAACCCTTTCGCAGTATACGTAACAAGGACTTCCTAAAGAGCTATTATGCGCTTGCACATCTCGGCGCATATTTACACGTACGAGCTTCTGTCGAGTAGATCGGCATATCTGCACAAAGTCACATCAAATACCGGCTGCTTGTTTAAAATAAGCTCAAATATGTACTGGGCTTATAACTGAGATTATGCAATCGAAAGGGCGCACAATGGGGGGAAACCCATATGTTGCAACTTCCCAGTGTACAATAGACAGTCGCTGCGTCCTTCCTTTGCAATCGCGAGTCTCGACGTTACCTTGCATCGAGGCGAGGACTGGTAGAAGGAAAGTTGAAAAACCCTCCGGGGATTTGGGTTTTTTTCGAGCTTGATTCTGTTTCGAAAGGGGGGATAAAAGGAAAAGTAGGGGAGGATAAAGTAGTTGGTGCCTTTTCGGTAGCGTTGGTTAACGGCTGACTTGTTTCAGTTTTTTCGTTCCTCCCGAGTTTTCCCGCTTCTCCGCTGCACTTTCGTTTTTGCGCTCGACGATGTAACGAAGTAATTGTTTCCATGTAAAT
This sequence comes from Copidosoma floridanum, assembly GCF_000648655.2. The sequence continues at coordinate 102,595 of NW_019379486.1, forward strand.
CCTCTCGAGCTGCAAATGGACTCGAAGGGAGAAATTGGGGGAGGAAAACGTCGAGCCAGTCTTCCAACGGAGCACTTTTATATTTATACAATATTAATTAAGTTCATAAGATGTAAAAATAAGGTAAAAGATTACTGTATCTTCTAAAGACTATACTTTTCTCGAACAAGTCACTTTTTGGGATGTAATGTGTGCATGTGACGTAAAAAATAGTAGAGTTGAAATTAAATGAAATATTATTCCTGAGGAACGTTTTGAAAATTTAAAAGATGGTTTTTTTAGTCGTGGGTTGAAAACGTATCTGCAATGAGTACAGAAATATAAATTACGTACCAAGTGTATGTAACATACGTCATACGTACTTAAAAGAAAAAAGTACACCCCCATGGCGCTTCTTTCATGTGAAATTACTTTTAAAATCAGATTTTTAATCCTTGGCATAAAAATTAAATAGACTTTCTACCGTATGAATATCCTTCTGATAATTAAAATGAAATTCCCTCGGATTTAATTATACCATCTAAAGACATCAAGTAGTCAGTTGAATTTCTTTTAAAATGGTCAGAAATTATTTTTTTTGTATGTGTACAATTTAAAATTTTTAAAATTAATTAACGAAACAAATCGTCAAAGTTAAGGCATGACAAAGTCTTTGTTGTGTATGTATTTCGTAACATGCAGGTGACCTTCTCGGAAACAGAATGCAATTATTTTTAACATGACAAAAATTTTCCTCATACTATACAAATGTAAATACAATGGGTAATACGTTTTGTACACACGATATGTTAATATTATGATCAATAGATCATTGGCCTATACGTACATGAAAGAACTCATTACTAATTGAGAATAGAGAGCAGAACCGACAATTCGACTAGGAAAAATATTTAAAAAATATTTTTAGACATACGTAAAATGCATGTTACATAAGTTAAATGGCTCATGTGTACATATTTCTTTGATCAGCATGGCTTACTGAAAAGAAAAAGTGCATTGGTTGTCGGTGAATGAAAATGAAAAATTAAAGTGAAAAGAAAAAAAATAGCAGTACTTAGAGCGAAAGGAAGCTATTTAAGGGAATTGCAACGTCCTTGTTCGGGTCCGCAGCGAGAATCCGGCCAAAGTTTTGTGGGACACAAAAAAGCAGCTTTTACCGGCTCGTTGGTGCGCGGTTTTCCCTTGTAACTTGAATAATGCACTAAAGTCCCGCTCCACAAAAAGACGAGACTGAGACTCACCCGCTTCTCTTTTTCCACCCTAAAAATGGTAACGCAAAAAAAAAAGGGACAAGAGAGTGATGAAAAAAAGCACAGCTACGCGTACGGGAAAACAACTGAACGAATATTAAAAGGAGGGAAAATAAAAAGAAAATGCACAATCGCATTATGAATGACTAAACGGACGAGGTCGCGGTAAAACTCGAGAAACAATGGTGGAAAAGGGAGGACGAAGACGAAGGCAATCCACTGCAGTGAAAGAAGCAACTTTTTTTTTGTCGTCGCGCGTATTACCTTGTCGACTTTTGTATCATGACAACAGAAGTAGAAAGCGTCGAGTGTACGTGCATTTGCCTCAGTTTTGCAACAAAGTACGAACACTTTTTGCTTCAAATGGAGATTTATGAATTACAAAGCGTTTTTATATTGTTTTGTGCCAAGGTTTTTTTTCTTTTTTTTTTTATGCTTGATTATACGAACAATTCGAGTAAAATGGTTTTTTAATCTGCGTCAAGTCCAGGAGTTTCATGTCCACTGGTTTTTCTACTTTTAGTACTTTTAGGCACGACACATTATGAGTAAAAAATATTTTAAACCAATAAAAACTTTCTAAATGATAAACCTACGTAGTCCAATGAAAATTCATCTTTAGTGACCATGTCACGAAATGCCAAATTACCATTTCTTTTATACGCTGGTAATTGAAAAAAAAAAGTTTACCAATTCTGGTGCTTTGTTGTGCAGAGCAAACCAACGTTTTCTTTCACCGCGAAAACATTTTTACCCTTAGTCAGATGCGACGGAAAAAAAAATCGTTCGACATCCCCAAACACAATCCCACTGTCGGCTCCACGGAAAATGGATTTTCCGCTCGTCTCGTTGTCCTACAGCTCCAGCGAAACTTTGTCTTTTCACGCAATTGTTTTCCATACCACTCATCGTTCCATGGCCAAACATTTCAGCTTCGTCCCTTCGATGCGTCGTCGGCGTCCTGAGGGAAAAAAAAGAAAATTTTTCCCGAGCGGTGGGGCAATTATCCGCGCGAACGAGTAGACCTCGTGGCGGCTGAAAAGCTCACCTCTCGTTTTTTGGCGCGTCTGTCCACTTTTCAGGACCTCTTTTTTTCCTCCCCGTGGATTCGCTTGTTGTATATGCACGAAGGACGAGACGAGGGTAGTTGTCGGCAGAGTTCCACGAGAGCGCGTGAATGCGGCAAGGGGAAGTGGATTTTCGTCGTCCGGCCCCGTAACTCTTGCTCCTTTTTTACTTTCTCCCCGAGGGCTATGGAATTTTCAGCGTCCTCATCCGTAGTCGTTCACCGTTTTCGTTGTTGGGGCTAGTTGTATGAAGTTTTTCGGGGAAAAAAGTTTGACGTATGGTCTTTTGATATGGATTAAAAAAATTTTTTTTTTCTACAAAGAGCGAGCTTGCACAGTAATGTGCAAAAATAAACTTTTTACTTCTTGTCGATTTTTAAAGCTTGTAGGTTGAAAGAGCATTGCTAGTTTTGTTGCAGAAGGGGAATGTTTGTGGAAAACCATGATGACAATAATTGAAAGTAATTTAGTCGCAAAAAGGTAATAAATGAATTGTTGGGGTTGCAGCCCTCCTTACAACAAGGTTTGCTTACTTGGCAATCCTTTATTTCTCTGCATCAGATGATAAAATGTGATTTCTGTCATTTTTTGCGTTGTGGTGGTTACACAAGAGGATATCTGAATAGCTATACTTCTTTTTCACGAAAGAAAAAAAAAACATGCGTCGTTTTTTTACAAACAATTGGATGATACTCTGATTACTATTTAGGCAAGTTAAAGGTATACTGTGCGTCTATAATCACTGTGCACTTTTGAAATTTCCAAAGTTATTGATAGATTTTAATAACTTCTACTGAAGTTTTGTCAAGCCTAAGGTCCTAAGTCCTTGAAATAACTTTAAAATCTTTTTTGATTCCACGAAATCATTAAATGACTTTGAAATTTTTTTGGCTCCAACACTGATACAAGATCTTATTAATTTCTCATAATTTGAATGCTTTAAATAGTATTTCACCAGTGGACCGAGTATTATTTAATTATTCAATTAGTATACTTTCTATAAGTGACTCACTTGTATACACTGGTTAATTTCAGCGACTTGCGTTTCCGAAAAAAGGGTCCACATTATTTCTAAGCATTAAAAGCGTAAAATTGTTAACTATCTAGACTACATCACTACTCGCTTAAAAAAAGTATAGCCAAACTCGTTGAAGTACAATTCGACACACAGCCCATGAAAATCACGATGAGTAAATAAAATGCGCACGTTTGAAGGAAAGGCTTGGAGTAGCGAGTGAGGAGAGGGAGAATAACTATGAAAAGAAATTACGTATGCAAAGAGACGTATAGGGCGTGTTTATACATGTGCATGCGAATCCATCGGAACATCGAGCATATACACACAAGCCCACAAACGCAGATGTATACGCATGGAAGGGGGAAGAGAAAAGCTCGTTCGTTCGGTTTTAATTGAAACGTAATCTCAATTAAAACCACAGCCGAAAGGATAGAGAGTTTGACGAAAGTGCTGGTGTTGTCCTGCGTTTGCCATGAGCATTGCAGTACACACGATAAATTGCTTTTATTTTTCCTTTTTTTTTTTTTTTACGTGTGTGTGTTCATTCCACTGTTGTGTGTTTCCGTACGAATATTCGGTTGGAATGTTTTATTGGTGACTTAATTTACAGCGGACAATCCTAGATTTGCCTATTTCGACAACGATGCAATTTGAATCTCTTCCCCCCTCCTATTGTTTTCATTTATTATAGTTGATTTTTTTTACTCTCCACGTGTGGTTGCATTCGTGCGGTTTGAGCAATTTGCAGTGGAAACGTGTTATTTTAATAAATGGACTTTACATTGGTTGTCAGTGGTTTTGAAAATCTGCGGCAAATTTTCGCGGGAATGGAAAACAAAAATCAGAGGATTGTTCTTTTGTCAGTGCAAACTCACTATTGATCGCATTAAACACGTAATAAATTGTGGTACAGACATATTGAGTTTAAAATAACGTTCAATCATCTAAAAATTCGAGCGCAACATATTGGACTTGCTGAAGTTTTTCCGAGCTCATCTTGAGTGACTTTAGCAATGGTCAGGCGTTGGCTTCCCTCAAAAAGGGTCCCCCCCCCCTGGATATCCAGAAATCATGAAGATTAATAATCAGATCGTCTTAAAATTCGGGTAAGTGATTTTTCAGCATCCAGGGTATGGATTTCATCAAAAAAGCTCGAGAAAACAATTCCCGAAATTTATTTGGTTGGGAGTCAATCACGCCAACCACTAAGCCATGAAAGCCACTCTTACATTCATGATGAAATTTTTCATTAATCATTGATTTGGATGATAATGCTGCAAAGCTGTACTCTACATTCCAGAACTCCAAGGTAATATCACCCCCAAAATGGCGAAATATCTTTTCCTACCAAACCCCTTCAATGTGAATAGAAAATTTAGTATATGTGGACTACAACAAGATATGTGACATCTATAAATGTATTGTCATTCTCGATTCTTTCCCCCAACTTGGAGTATACTCGCTTGTTCGCGTTAAAGTCCACGAACAAACTAAAGTATACAAAATTGTTTTAGCAAGTTTGGAAAATTAGAAAGAAAAAAATCACAAGAGTTCGAGTAATAAAGAAGCAAGGCCGAAATATCCGGAAAAAGGTGCGACGAAAGAAAGAAAGAGGAGAAAAAAAATAGTGGGAGAGGCACTCACGCCGAGAGAATCTTTTTAATTAGAAGCCATTCGTATATACATGGTAGACCAAGGAGGAGAGGATGAGAGTCGAGAGTATATGGGAGGGAGGGTGGGAACGAGCGCGGGAAATTAAATAAGTGGAAGAAAGAAGAGTCGGCATGGGGGGGGGGGGGTGAGAGATAAAGAGCGGGGTCGGAAAGACGGGCGACGAGCGCGCAATGAAATTATGGCTCCTCCGGAGTTCCTTAAATTTATTTGTCTCGGGCCTTTACTCTTTCGGGAAAGTCTTTGCGATACATTTATATACGGGTACTGCAGGACTTTTTTCCTTTTGCTACGGATCAAGACCACCTCTCGGCAAATATAGTATATGTTAATTGAAACGGTAAATCGGCTATGGAGGAAAAAAATGCAACTGATCGTTCTTTAACATTTAACGAGAATCGGCTAAATATGAAGGTGTACTGATATGGCCTGTTGAGTAAGTTAAAATCATCGCCAAATCAGCACTGCCTAGTATGAATATTGTAATAAATTTAAATTACTCGGCATGAAAAACAAAAAAAATTTTTTTTTGTTAGTTGATACGTCAATATTGCAGTGAAAAAAATGTACGCATCGTATGGACAATAATTCGAAAAATGCAGCTTCAACAATTTCATCCTTTCCACTCGGACAGTTATTGCGAAACGATTATCCAGCCGCAGGCGGCGTGCATGTATTTTGAGGCTTGTTTTAGCTCAACCCAAATTTTCTCATTCATGAAGCAGCTTTTGCGGGCTACATCCCTTTGTGTTTTATCTCGGTCATAGGAGGATTCGTAAATGAAATTTTTTCTTGCTCTTTTGAGGCCATGTCATGGATTTCATAATTAAAAAAAAAATAATTTGAATTTGATTGTAAAATTTTTTTCCTTGAATGATAGAGTCACTGCCATTGTGCCTACGATGTACATCAATTTGTATTATAAAAACAATATAAGTACATTCATATGAATAATTGAGGTAATGTCGAACAAAACATTCATGGTGAAAATTGCCTACCAGCTTGCTTGGCCGAATATTCATACGCTAATTGAAACAGCTTCGATGAAGTTTGGAAGCTGTCATAAAATTTTACCCAATTTATGTATTATTTTCCAATGAATTTTTTATTTGTTGTAAAACCACTTTTTGCTGTATTTTATTATTTTATGGAATGTATTTTGCATTAGAGCTTTTAAAAGATTTTATCTCTAAAAAAAAGATTCAGTCAAACATAAAGTGACTTTCATAGGAATTAGTCCATTTTTAAATCCACTTCCTTGTACCAACTCAAAAACGTTTACTAATGGCTTGCGGATATTTATGTAAAAAACGAGTGGGATTCCTTTTAAAAGCAAAACCTTAAATTAAAAAAAAAAAAAAAAAAAATATTTAATCTCACCAGACTTGTAATTTGAAAAAATTTCTTTTGTTTCCTTTTTTCGCAAAAATTCTTGCCACCAGTATAATGATATTTTAATATCACTGTCATTACAAAAAAGGCTTGTCGTTATGAGCACAAGCGAAGCACGTGGACACGTATACTTACTTGGCGATAGGCATCTCGCAAGGGCCCCGTGATTAAAAAATTCATGCGACGATGACAAAAATACATGTTACCTTATAAAAAAGAAGACATGAAAAAAAAAAAAGAAAAATTATGGAGAAGCCTTAAAACTATAAGTTTCCCGCACTTAATATCGATTCGAGTTTATTATACGCGGACCGGTTATCCATGTTATTATTATTATTATTATTTTTTCCTCTTCACTTTCTTTATTTTGTTCTCTTCAGTTTTAGTATAACGTCGCACGACATAGCTGCCCAGAAGCCCCAATGGCTTGTAATTTTTCTCGATCGTAATTTAATGTATGCATTGAAATTCCATCGGTCCTTGCCGAAAATTTCTAATATTCGCGAAAGTAAAATTACACGGATACTTTTTTTCGTGTTTATTATTTGCCCCCGTACCCTTTCATCAACCTTATACCTCGTTGAAAAGTTATCGACACATTTTTTTCTCACTTATTCGAAAATTCCAATTTATAAATCAACCATTTTACACAATATGAAAAAAACAGCACCTACTTCGATTATACACACTTCTAGATCCAAGCCATACAAAGACATATTATTATTTATGATGTACAGACCGGCACGTATTCTCAATGTATAACTCTCGAACCATAAAGACCCAAAGGCAAATAAACCAATCTATAAATATTAAATGAAAATGATCTGGCTCTTGGTCCTCGTGGTAATCCGAAAGCGCTCAAATACTTTGGCTACCCACTACTTGTTCCATAATTGACCAGCTCAGTATACCTTAAAAAAAAAAAAAAAAAAAAAAAAAAAAAAAAAACAAAGGCGATCGCGCGAAATCGTCGTCCCGCCGCTCCGAAGAGAAAAACACCATTATTATCCCTCGTCTCTCCCTTCGCATCTTCCACTCGCTCTGGACGTACTTTCGATACTTCGCCATCATTTGTCCACCCCGGGGCCGGCATTTCCTCTCGGGTCCCGATACAAAGTTGCTCTAATGAGACGTCTGCTGCTCTCTCGATACGACTGCACGACATCCACACCCTTGAGGGCCTACGTTGTCCCGTAAGTTTGATGCCTTTGGTATAGAGTCGCAGGACGCGTTGCGAGCTCTTTTTGCGGTAAAAACGCATTTGGATGACTCTCTCGTTGCACGTATCAATCGGGCGAATGAAATTATTTCCAAAAAAGGGAGAAAAAAATTGTATAAAAGCCCACACGTTGCTGGCCAATTTTCTCCCCGAGACGTATACAGACACAGTTGGCAAAGTTGGTCGCATGCAAAGCTTAATAATGATTGCTCCGTGATGGCCTGCGGCCGGTGACGCGATTCGGGGACATCGAGAGCAAAATAAGCAGCGCCGACGGTCCCACTACATGTGTATACGTATAATGCACGTCTTGTGCACCACTGCACCTGCCTATACCCGCCGATCTCTCTCGCGTGATTGCCATCTCCCGACGTTCTCGTACGCGCAAGTGTGTGTACATATAATGAAAACGCCCGTGCAATCTCGACCGTCATTACGCTCGATCCCGATTGAGCCTACACATTCGCTCACGCGTGAGTGTGCGCGCCTTTATTACGACGAATTTCGGGGAGAGCTGTTATCGTCCGGAGAAAGGAAAAATCGGCTGCAAGAGACAAATTTTCGATCGAGACCAGCCATTGAAGGTACACCTGCGCGCATCTCGTTGGGGAAGGGGATTCTCGTGCGACGCGTTTCTTTCAAGTGCCTATATTTTTTTTGGCGGTGGAGAGCTTTCGCGGGACCGTGCGGGGGGAGAAATTCGAATCGCCGGTCAATTAATTGATTCGCCGCGAGGGATATACATGTGTGCTCATGCGGCCGGAGTGTGGTCTTTTTTTTTTTTTTTTGCGTTTTTATTTTGATGTCGATATATGGAGTACGGGATGAATCATCGTACTTTTTGGGTGGGATCGATGGCAATTTTTTCAGTCATGTTGAGGCATTATGCGATGAATTTAGGTCAAAATGGGGGTAAAGAAAGTAACAACAAAAATTGTGGAGTTTTTTTTTTTTGTTTTGAATGTTACGGTAAACAACAAGGCTAAATTATTTATGTTGTCAATTGTAGACACTAATCGTTATGCACTCAAAAAAAAAAAAAAAAAAAAAAAAAATAGTGGACAATTCATAGGTACAAATATTTCTCATCTAGCTTTTTTTGTAATCTTTACTTTTTTTAGACTTCGTGTATTTTAGATTTTAATTTTTTCATAAAATTATAAAAATCTTCAATTTTCAACCACTAACTTATAATGTTGCCCATCCACATATCTAATTTTGTTTATTTCATGCAAATAAGTTTTTTATTGAAGAGTTTGTGACATACAATGTCCTACAACAAAAAAAAATCAATATTTCATAACTGATAAAATCAAGATACAAAATAAATAGTCGATTAAATTCTAATATTGTTCTTTTGCACTGACATGTATAAAAAAAAATAATCCTAGTTTTATCGAAATCTATTATTACAATTCTGGAGTATGACTAATGGTATACAAAAGTCTACTTACACCTAAGCACACCTATGCAAATCGTTTTTTTATATATTAATCTAAATACATTTTTTAAAATTAAACTCAAATCAAAATTAAGCGTGTCGTATTGGTTGACAAAAATTTTTCAAGAAGATAAAAAACGAAATGACGTGTGAATCTATTATTACCCTACTTATCTCAGTATTGCTTTAACTCTAAATGGATGTGAATTTTTCAATCGAAACCGATTATGATAAACGTTTATCCAAGTTCATTAAAGTGATGTGTGCTCACTTGAAGCTTGTTTACAAACAATAAAACAATAACATTCATGTGCACAGAAAATCTACTACAATTGTGTCACGTGTCGAGTAAAGGGTCGATAAAATCGTTGTAATTACTGTTTCCATAGCAGCAAAGCTTCAAGTATCGCTGAAATTGTTTTACATCATCTCTGAATGATTTTTTTCGCAGGTACCACTTACCAAAGCAGTGTGGAGAAGCCATCAATTTCACAATTTTCAAGTACTAATGATATAAATCAAAGACATGACAATTCACGTGTTCGAGATTCGCGATACAAAACAAGAATCGGAAGTGGCAATTAGCTAACCCGAAATTCAGAAAATTGCTGGTTATTGATACACCTAACGAGAATCGATAAAGATTTCCATCCACTTGCACGTATGGCCGAGTTCAGCTGAATTGGCAGCTAATGACGTTTTCTAAGAATAAATAAATATCTTTACCTCTGTTGCTTACCTACATCCTTCGTATTGCAGCTTAGCACAGCTGCCTTGGCGAGAATTTAGATTAAAAATCACGAGCACAAGACAACATTCGTTAAGCACCACCTTGACATACCCTTGACAAAAAAAAGCCATCAGTTCCAAATTGTACCAGATTCGTAAGATGTGACGAACCGACGACAACCTCAACAAGTTATTCCTACGTTTCATTCCACCGCTCGAGTAAGACCTGCTTACATACACCGTAAACATCATTATAAATTCGGAGCTTGCAGCACACAATCCGCGTCGAAATGCAAATAGTCGAGGGTGAATTCCGAGGGGCGCGCTTCCTCATCCAGTTCTGAAAAATAACGAATCCCGTTGTAGACCAACACAGTGAACTGTATCAACAGGAGCACGTCACTCTTATATAGTATCCTGTTGTATATGTATCTTTTATTCCTTATGTATATGCATGTCCGTGCACTTGGACGTACACACAAGAGACGGTAGCAACCCCTTGCTCCGTGCATACAATGTACTCTTGCTCCTACACAGTTTCTCTGTATCTCGGACATAGCAGAGCAACGGTCCATTTGCCACTTATAACTAAGTATATACGTACGTATTGGGCGCGAGAAGGAGGGAAATGTACGTATGCATGGAGAGTAGGAAGGAGGGAGCGTCTTGGTCCCCCGAGGTCCTTGCGTCGCTGCCTCGAATAAACGGCTGGCCCGAAATGTCGTAATATCATGCGATACCATCTTCGTTCGCATCAAACCCTCGCCCACTCCTTCCCCTCCTCGTACTCTGTAGCTGTGTTTACTCGTGAATTCGGTAGTAAAGGTAATTTTTAAGAATGCATATGTTTGGTTGATAATTTTTTTAAATAATCGATTCATAAGCAGCTTTTCAATGGCACAATAGGTATCGCTCGGTGTCTTCGCAGACAAAGAGTGATGTATTGTACTTGAAAGTGCAATGATGAATTGGATTTAACACTTTGCGACTTTTAACTCGATGGGGCACAAATAATTTTTCTCTTGCAACTACAATGTATAATATATATGCTGCGGCATCCATTTGTTTTGCACTAATGGCTGGCGCATCCAGCGAATCGGAGTTTCTAACTTAAAACAGAGTAATGACACAGGTGGCGAGGTAATGGAAAAAATGTCAAATTCGCGGATAATAGATGGGGTCACGGCTTGTTCGAGGCTGAGTGTGATACGTTTCGTTCTCGTGACAAGTTCATTATTTCGTGATACGTCCCGTACACGGAACGACGAGTTTGTTGTTTGAGACTAAGCCGTGATACACGAAACGTGCATTACAAGTTTTTTTCCGCTGACAAGCACATTTCTCGTTTTTAACAAAAATGCTAAATAACAAATAAAAGTTTTTATTCGAACCAAATGATAGCACTGACGTTTTTCTGTGGGTTTTTTTATGGTTGCATCGTTACACACGAGTTCACACTATTATAGTTATTTTACCTGAACTTGCGGGCCGCTAGTGAAACTTTGCTGATTTAGCATACGCAAGCTTTAAACACTTTTCTTTTTGATTTTATTCACCTCGTGCTCAAGACTTTAAGATACGGAAATCAACGAAAATGTGAAATGTTTGAAGACTAAATGACATTTTTCCAAACCAACACCTGTATACCATTCAAATGTCATTCTACGTACAACTGGTAGGGGAAAAAAAAAAAAAAAAAGTGTTCCGCACTAAAAACAGTTCTTTTTCCCCCAAGAAAGTGAAGAGGACGAGATAAAAAAAGCAGAGTAGTTTGCAGTAAAAGGACTCGCGAAAACGCGAGGCTGGAATATCTCAGAGGGTTCCTCCGATTCGTCACGAGGATGGAAGGAGCTCAAAGTCGGAGCTCGTAAAGCAAAAAATTCGGAACTCGGGCAAAGTTGCCGAAAAGCAGCAGCAGCGGCGGAAAGACGACTGTCGTAAAAATCCAGGGAGCCTCCTGCCCCTTATCTGCTCGACTCGTTTTCCATCCTCCTTGCGTATCCGAGGATCCACGTACTAGTTCACGTACACTTTTTTTTTTTTTTTTTCTCTTTGCTTCTCCAGCAAAATCACGAGAGGCTTGCTCGTAACCGGCACACCTATACACACGTGTACGCACATCCCAAGCGCAGTGATGATGGTAGGTAGTGGCAGTCGAGTTGTACCTATACACTTGCTCGAAAAGCACCAGCTGGTGCCACACTCCTGTGCGATTCACCGGAGCGTGCCGTCGTTGAGGAGTTTTCTCCCCGAGTTCAAACCACCGCTTCTTCTTCTTCTTCTTCCTTTAAATCCAAAACCTGACAAAAGTCATCTGTAGCTCGCTGAAGGTGAATCTGGTGCGAACGCCACGTGTTTGGGTGTGTTTTTGAGAAACAGTAAGGGCACATCTTGCAAAGAAGTAGAACAAAGTCGAGGAGCAGCTGAATCATTTCGGGATTAAAGATGCACTGGAGAATCCAACGCGACAGCTCTCATGATTCCCTCATTCTATTACTCTACAATATTAATAAGCTCGAGTAGTGTGGATTCAATAACTTCAATAAATGGCAGAATGATGAATTCGTGGATGCGAGACTTGGTTTACTAATCAAATACAAATTGTACAACATCACGTGATTGACAAACAAAAGTATTACGAATGTGGCATATACGTATACTGATCCTTACAGTTCCAGAACCATGCCTCAATTTTATTTGTCCGTTGACTTAAGATTTGAAATACTTTGAACCCCTCGGCTGTCCACGTACGTAACTTCTTTTTTGCACGATTTCTCGGAGCACTTGTAAAATTTCAAAAATCGACAAAGTGCTACAAAAGGAAGACATTGCACTCTCGTATGCAGAAAAAACACTGCGTGAATCTCATCGTGAGCATCCTGGAATTGTATTACGTGGCTCACTTACGGGTACACCAATGGAAATGATCGCAAGTAAAAAGAAGAAAAAAAAAAAAAGGCACACATACGCAGATCGCGTGCCGTGTGCCCATCCCCTCGATTCAATGTCCTTACTCCTCGTATTGCGTGCAACAGCACCTTCTTCCCTGTCGGATTCGCTTTGACTCGACCCGTAAATGCAAGACGCGATCTAGAGAGCTGCTGCGCACGAGCTTTTAACGAGCAGCTCTCGTGATGCTGTTACTAATTTTTTCCCTTTTCTTTCGCCCCGATGCGTTTTCAGGCGTGGCGCAGGTGAAATACTCGTCTCGTTGGGACGACGATTTTCATATACTTCAAACTCGTTACTCGTGAGACAAAAGTTATAAAAATGACGAGGGCAGAGCGACGGGAAATCGGCAGTAATGGTCCTTGAACTATTGTACATCGGCGATGCCGTGGCAAGATTTGACAGAAAACAAGGAAAAAGGACACGGGACGATTTATCTCGTCACCGTTTGGTTCGCAGTGCGCAAATGAGGACCACTTGGCCGACGCCTGAACTTTTCTCTTCCCGCGCGTGTATAGATATATATGTATGCGTGTGACGGGAAAAAGCTCCGGCTTGAGTCATCTTTTAGCGTTGCTCACAGAGCTTTTGCAAAGGCGTCTGGAGCGACGAGTGCAAATTTGCCGAGGCTTGCGTGCGCTTGGCTGCCGATGCGTTTTCTTCTTGGCTGATTGATCATTTGCACGCCCGCGAGTGGAGAGCCGCTCTCAGCAAACGGAAATAATTGTTTTGCTCGAGGGGCTTGCCAGCTCGGTGGTTCGGATTGGGATGCCAACGTGTGCATACAAAAGTATGTGCATACGCCACGGACCGCTCATTTTCAAAGGCATTGCTGTGACTGTACTTGCAATTACTCCATATTAGACTCTTATCTCAAAACTTTCGTTTTATTGGTGAAGTTTTATAATTAAAAGAAAAAAAAAAAAAAAACAAAATACATCTTCAATCGTTCACAAAAGAATAAAGCTTTTTCACCCCACTGAAAGCTCAATATGTTTTTACATTGGTTGAAGAAAACTCAAGCTTCGATCAACCCGTAACCCTTGTCCCATCATTCGAATAATGATCTAATAGATCTGATAGATCTATAAGTCTGATAGATTAATTAATCGTAACTTAGCATTTGTAAATACTAAAGCCCCGAGAATTCCCGGTACCCCACACCATCTAGTTGATTTATAGTACTCATTCATAAAACAAATAAATCAATGTGTTTTGAGATTTTTGCATTGTATTAACAAAATAAATTATCCAACGCGAAGGGTCGATGGTTATGCGATAAAGAAGATAATGCATTACGAGGCTGTGGAATTGGTGAAATTGTGAGTAAAGGGCTTGATAACTTGAGTTATCTCAGAATATACTGGACTTCTCAATGGGAATTACGTTGTCATTGTGTACAGGATTTGATGGCAATGACGATTAACAACACTATGAAATTCATGTGGTAATGGGAATTCGAGAACAAGGGGTTGAAAGGATGGGGTAACAGATTTTCGTGTGACACTGTAGAACCCATAAAAACTAAAAGCACAGAAGACCTTTCAATTCAACCATTCGGACTTTGTGGCTCGTTACTTGCGCACAAATACATCCCCTTTGAGCCAGCACTCCTATACTTATATACATGGAACATCTGTAACCTACATACCTCACAAGCCCCATATCCCTTGGCGTAAATCCTCTGTCCATCTTCTGCACAGTCAACTATCAAAGGGCTAGCCGATCTCTTTGAAGTATCGCTCGTTTCCTCAATGCCTTTCTCGCTCTATTTTTATCCCTTTCCTCATCCACTGCACGCGACATAAGTATATTTATAGTACTAAGTATCAAGACAGAGGCACAGCCATATAATCGGTTTGAAGCGAGCATCCGACGTGGAAGATGTGTGTACACGTATGGGGAAAAATAGAACTACACAAAGGCTGGATGCATAGTATAGGCAGTTGAGCCCAAATTAGAGGCAACTCGCCCCAACTGGAGCAACCATCCGGACAGTTTGTATGAATGGAGCACGAAGTACGGCAGCTAAACAGGTGAGATCTTGCCAAGTATTCAATTATTGCTAACCTTTTTTTTTTATCACTTTTGTTACGATCGTAAAGTCAGGATGAACTGGAGATTGGTTAAGTAAAATCAATCGAAAATATTTCGAGTAGAACGTCGAACGTTATTTTTGCAGTCGTGTTGAAAAATATGTTAACGCAAAAAAATGTTGAATTTTGAGTTGTAAAGTAGAAAATCTGTTACGCGTTTGAGGATGAAGTGAAAAAAATTTTACCAATTGCAAGTAAGGGGTTTGAGTGTTATTGTTGTTCTCTAAGTAGTTATCGAAAAATACTACCTTTATAGTTTTGAGATCCACACTCTATCCAGCCTAGTGTCGACTATCCAACTTTAGCAACAAACTGAATCTTCATGCAAAAGTGCCATTCCAGCCTGTCTACCTCAAAGAGTAGATCACCAAAATCAGCTCATCACCCCATTCTGCTAGAGCTGCAACAACAAAATTTCTCATCGGCAAATACTGTTGCTCCTTTACCGGTATTCACAAGGAGAATACGAGCCCAGGAGCTTTTAAAGCTTCATCACCCGTGCATGGCGAGCTGGCGAATTTTTCATCATAAAAGCCCCCACGCTGCTCCCAGCTGTACACAGGGGGCACATTTATTAATGACTCCTCTCGATCCTCCTTCCCGCTTCCTTCCGTTTGATGAATCTTTTATGGCTTTTTGACAACCCCGTCGCTTTTGACTTGCTCGACCATGTACTAGACTCTTCGTTTGGAAATTGTTTCAAAGCTTTTGTATCATGTTGGTGTAAAATGTAGTCCACAGGTTTCAATCAATTTTTTTTTTCAAATTATATTCATGACCGTGATACATGTCTTTCGTGAAAACCGGATACGCGACTCTTATCGGTTTATGTGAAAAACGATCGCAAGCTCTCGACAAAGTTGAAACATTACCGTGTACCTGAGTATACGTAGTTTCATTCAAAGTGAATTTAATTCAAGCGAATGTTTGAAAAAGGCAA
Organism: Copidosoma floridanum; assembly: GCF_000648655.2. The sequence goes on from NW_019379486.1 coordinate 118,367, forward strand.
GTAAGCCGTGATGCAAGAAGCGCGCCGTGTAATGCAAAAAATGATGAACGAAGGAATAAGGGAAAAAAAAAGCTCAAATGGGATCGTGTACCGGTGCGCGCTGCACACCGTTTAAACAGCTCGTCTGCGTCACCGGGAGAAAATTGTATTCAAAAAACGCCTCTCACACTGTATCAACTTGTTTTCAACAACCTTCTCTCCTTCGTTTTTTTTTTTTTCTTTTCTTTTCACCCTCGTTTCGGTCATTTCGCTAGTACTCGGTGTGTCGGTATGAAAACTTTATGACTGCACGGGGCGTGCCTGCTCGCGAAATAAAAAGAGACCGGATGCCCGAGCGGTAGTTTTTCTTTTGCGCGTTTCAAACTGTACGCTCGCTGAACTGTAATTAATATTTTTTTACGTGGACACACGGTGAATTTTTTTTCTTGTTTTCTTTGCTCTACTCGTCGTGTGCTTTGAAAAAAGGCGCTTGACGACTTTTTGAGCTTGCGAATGAAGTAGAGCTGGTGCACATTGTATGCAGCGTGTAATTATTAAATTAAGTCCGCAGGCAATGCTCGGGTGTTGTAATTACGCTTTATCGTGCTAATTCACGATTATATACCCTACAGCGCACATTACGCGCCCTACGAGTGAAATCAAAGGACGCCTCGAAACTCGTGCATGGTACGATGGTAAAAAGGTGATGAACGCGAGGTCCAGAGGCTTCTTTTTACCCGCTTTCGTGTGACACGTGTAAGTGAAATTTCATTTCTTAATAGTGTGGGAGTTACTTTTACAGACGTTTGACGAACACGTTTTTGCGCAAAAGTTTCGTTGAGTTTCGTTTTGCCATAAAAACACATTAATAAGGTCGGACAAGTTGAAAAGTTTATTCGAGCCGTGAGATTGTCGGTGATAATGTTCCAGGTGTGTGCCATGACGCAAACATCAAGGTATTACAACACAAATTTCATTGAGTTAGTCCAAACCAATGCAGGGTTTAAATGTGTCTCGAATCGTATTTTGGAACAGTACTTTGTACGATATGTTCCGAAACAGGGCCCAGGATGAACATAAAGTCACTCGAAAGTATCGTAAAAGCGCGTAATTATTAGTACCTCGAAAAAGGAGAAAAGCCCGGGGTTGCATCGCACTGACAATTACGAGGGACGCACCTAAGGGGAAAGGAGAGATCATTTGCATACAAACGAGCGCCGTGTCCCTCTTTTTCGGTTCGTAATCACACGATGATCGTGCACGGCTTGTTTTTCGCACCCCCGAGGTACGTAGGATAGAGGGGATGAAAAAAGAAGAAAAAAAATTAGAATTCGAGTCGGCTCTTTATTTGTATGCAAAACTAATTTCCAGCGCTGTACAGACCGTCGGAAAGTGAATTAAAAGAGGCCTCTTCCACGAGTGCGTGTCTACGCGGACAAACTCGATCGCCGGTGGAGCGTTGATTTGTTAATTCTAGCACTGGCACGCTGGCACTCTGCGCGCGACGAAAAAAATTCGCACGGATTTTCCTGTGATTTTTTTTCCCCGAAAGGCATCCCCTCGCATTTCGGATGCAGGAGCGCATGGACTAGGTGTGATTATCAAAGCCGGGGTGGGACCATCATCAATATTATCTCACCCTCAATTGATGGATCAAAAAAAAAGAAAGAAATAAAATAAAATAAAATAAAGAACTTTCCGAAAATGTATTGAATCTATAATCGATCACTCCACGAATTGCAGCATCAATTTGCATCTCATCGTCTCTCGACACTCGTAAACTCGATCCGATCCGCCACTATTGGTACTGTCCTGAAACACACACAGAGGGGTGGGAGGGGTAGAAAGAGTTTGATTGAGCCTCCTGCAGGTGCGCAGGTATACCTTATACACACCGGGAGAGGGGAAGAAAAGAAAGTTGCAAAGAAGAGCGAAAGTAAGAGAGAAACAAAGGAGCCGAGCACAGTGTAGTGAGGGGAGTAAGAGGAGGAGGAGGAAGAGCATAGTAGTGGTAGTAGCGAGTTGTGATCCACAGGCGAGCGGTAGCGGATCGGACAGCTAACTAGCAGGCAATCAGGGAGCTGTCGGCCAACTTGTTTCAGCAACTTACTCGCGATCGGCCGATCTTGCAGTTGGTGGGCTCTGACTGAGGGTGAGCGCGTGAATACACCACCCGTTCACCCACAATTGACCGATAAACTCTGCATGTACGTGAGTGTGTGTGCTACATCGAGGTGTTTTGGGTTTATATATTGAGGGTACTGCGAGTTTGCGGATTGTTTGGATGAAAAATGACGCTGATCAAGGTTACGAAATCGAGAATTGCATGTATTCAAGTATCTGTTGAAGCCTCACTGAGAAATTAGCAAGACATAATCTCTTCGGTTACAATAGTTTGGAACAAATGTGTGCCGATGAATTGGTAGGAAAAGTGCCCTAAGGGTACGATCGTCAAAGAAAAAAGAAAATAAGACCCGCAAGAGAATTGAACAAGAAATTTTTAATTGTTTTCAACGAATATAACCCGGAAAGTACTACAAATGATTTATTATTTAATTACTTGTCAATCCTTAATGTGCATGGAAAAAAGAAAAAAAAATTTCGTAGATATTTCAAGAAAATATTAATCAGAATGATATCTAATTATTTTGGATAATGAAGAGATGGTTCGTCTGTCAGTGAATAATTTCTTGACTCTGAGAATAAACTTGAAAGATAAATGTTCTGTCATATAGAAATTACCCGAGTGATTTTAGACAAGAGTGGTAGGTACATCATTATAATTGCAGACACGAGACAACTAAAAAAAAAATATTTTCCAGTAAGAAAGTAAGAACCTACTCGTAACGCGTGCCTGTACAATAAAACTCAAGATACAATGAGGGGAAAAAAAAACAAAAAAACACCACACGTCTAACAACGAGCTGAACGGCTTGTTTTACCTTTTCCACGCATTGTTTCGCCACACTCGCGAACGTGGCACTTTTATCGGCATCAATCAATACACCTGTACGTATATACACACGTACACAACTCTAGCTTTTCTTCTTTCGATTTTCTCCTCTCGCGTGCAAAACGAGTGGCAGCCACTCGAGACGTCGTCGTCTCACTTACTGCGCATACAGAGCAGCATACCAATAACTTCGAACTCCACTTTCCCTTCATCCAGCAACTTCCAGTGCGATACACCGGCCGCCTAATTGATTTAATTAACGTCCTTTACGCCAATTATCCTCATATAGCGCACACGCGCATTTATATATATACATGCAAGCGTTATTTTACACCCTGTGTGTGTGTGTGTGTGTGTCATTTTGCGTGAGGAGTGTTCCGAGAACGGAGTGTCGAGATCCTTTTGCAGGATGTCTCTGCCTCGTGGGACTACAAATGTTCAATTACCATACACACGGCGTGGACGTCGCTGCCGCGTGATCTGCTGTTTACGGGAGTAAACTCCAAATGAGGACTCGATTTTGCTTTTTCTCGATATCCAGTAGCAACGGGCCGTTGGGCCGAGGAATTTTAGTTTGATGCGCACATGCTTGGAGTCTCGTTCGCTTGTTTTCGTGGAAAGTTTCTATTTTAACGAATAACAAGAGTCCCGTATATTATTTTTCCAGTGGGTGATTCACTTGCTTGAAGTACCAAAGCCATTCAACAGGATTCCACCTTCGGAACAAGAGTCCAAGTTAAAAGTTAGCTGGAAACCAAAGCATGCAAATCTCGTGAATAAAAATTGATATTCCCCTCCCTCGATGGATGCTTTTTATTTTTTATTTCCTCAGAAACGCGCGAAACCAACACCTGTGCGAATACAACCATAAGAACAGTGACAAACAGTACCAACTAATTTGAGGGTGTAGTTCGCGTGTCGCCGGCATCATCATCATCGCCAATGCGCCAGCTTCCCGAGGCCAAGCGGGGAGCATCCTGTCCCTCTTGCGGCCCGATCCCATCACGGATTTGCATAAACGCGAGAACCAAGAGTACAGCCATCGCATGTGCTCGGCAGCGTCACGGAAGGATCCAAGCGTCTCCTTCTTGCACTCGACACCTTGGCTTCTTAGTTGCTTCGGTTGGCCGGACGCCGAGTGCAGATTTGCTTGTTTAATCAATGGCCCGTAACTCGAGAGCTCCTCCCTCTCTCTTTCTCCCCAGTTCAGGAGGCTATTGCAACGAGCTTGGCTCTCTGTACATGCGTGTATGCGCTAATACAAGGTTGATTTTGTAGCGTTGTGGTGTTATTTACTCAACGCCTTTACTTCTTTTCTGACTGTTAATGACATGCATCACTATTGAGCTGAATTTTTTTTTTTTCTTTTTTTTTTCAAGTTGTACTTTAACTTTTTTTTTTAATTGACTTTGGTATCTTTTTTAAAATCAAAATGATATCAGTGACAAGATATGAATGATAATATTTTTTATTATAAAAACATTATAAATAATGGGTTATATAATTATATGATCTAAGTTATAAATAGTAAAATTTAGCTTAAAAGATAAAGATGATAGAAAATATGGCTAAAGGAGAATAGCAACCAAGCACAATACTACTAAATGGAGTATCATTGAGATAGTGAAGTTATTTAAAAGATTTTAAAACAAGCGAAGAGAGTTTGTTGGGGATAATAATATATAAAACTTTACAATGTGGGTGTATACGTATAGAGGCACGTTAAATCGTCCAGTACATATTTATTTATACGATCGAGTGAGCTTCAATAAAGGGTAATTTTTTATGTGGACGAAAGAGGATATTCAGGAAGGATTGGTTGGGCTCCTCGCGATAACATCTTTGTGAATTTACGCTGTATAGGCCGTTACGCAATACACGACGGTGGCACTCGCGTTCTTCCTGAAATACGTATAATATACGCCTTGGAAAAAAAAAAAAAAAAAAAAACCCATCCTTTAATAACACGTATATCGATACCGATACCCGGCAGTCATCGACCAGAGCTCATTTTCGCATCGGCTTCCACCAGTTGTGATTAATGCACGCGCCGCTTGGACCGCCTTTCTCCCTCTTTTTTCCTTTTTTCATCATTCCTCCGTACCCTCATATTTCACTGCTGATTCCCTCTTCCATATAACATACACCACGTACGCGTATAAAAAAAAGAGAGAGAGTTCGAGCTCCTTTTATATTTAAAAGGACATGCACGCGCCTCCGAGTAAAGTACAACGGAAACATAATTGGTAGAGGTAACCCACATGTGTATACGAACCAACACCATCCACGTACACGTCGGTTTAATTGGATTGGAGTTTACGCGAGTAAGAGATAGAGAGAGTGGCGCATCGTGTGATGCAAGCGTCGACGTACATATCCGACTACGTGTGGCTCCCTGCTGTATTATTACGGTTCCCTTTTCCACCTTTTTCCACCCTAAACAGCGAATTTGGCTTTCTCTTTGGTCATCTCTCCTCTACCTGCTCCAGAGGTATCATTTTTTCATTGGACTCGTGGGACCAGGTTGCCTTACGGAAGCTAATTGAATTTCACTCACATTGAAAATATAATTTCCACTGCATTCGTTCATTCCACGGGACAAAAAAATTTCGCCTCATCATGAAGTTGAGCTTCATTGGTCCCATCCAATGGTATAGTTCTCCATACTCCACTCAATGCCCATCGCTCATCAGCCACAATGCGCGTCCCTTTTACCCCCAGACATCCATACAACTCCCTCGTATTCCCTGAACATACATCTATCTCCATCCCACCTTTCTCACCTACACACACACATACGTGCGCGGGCTCTTTCATTCGTCGTCCCAGGAGTTGTTGGCATGTATACATGCACTCGCCCGATGTAGCTGGTGTATAGGAGTATAAGGGTACTCGTGGTGACGTCGGTCTCACCGCGTAGCCAGTGTATATATATATATATATATATATTCAAAGAGTTGGTCTCTCTCTCTCCTAGTTATCTGCGGCTAGCGCAAACAACACAGTCAGCCGCACGTATCCGGCTCCCGTGGTAATCAGACTAACATGAGATGCAGACTCACCTCCGCTTGCAGCCCTTTAAACTTGACTCGCTCTCCGTCTTGCGCCTTAGCTGTTGGTGGTGGTGAGACGATGTGCCGTTGGCTGCACCGACCCCGGTTGAGGTATCAAAGTGCAGATGGTGAACTACGCGTGTACACGGGGTCACTGGGAGCTTCTTTGGGTTGTGCAGCGCAAGTGGGGTGGATAGAGGAGTCTTGGGTGCCGTTTGGGGAGTTTGGTTCGTGGATAAGACGCGGGAGATTGGACTTGTTGCGGTGAGATGGGCCGCGGTTGTTTGGGCACAACTTACTGCCGAGGAAATTGTGTCTATTAGAGTTCGTCTTGGTTTGTGGCTTTTTTTTAGTCTCTCTTTTTTTTTTTTTTCTTTCATTGCTCGAGGAGAGAAAAAAAAAGGAAATTCAAGAATCATTTTTTTTAAAACAAGTATTAACATTTGTTATGGACTTTTGATTGATTACCTGACAAAGACCGTACTCTCTATGGGGTTTGCAAACTCAGTACATACTCCGTCCATCCCTCAACGTCACCGAACACAAAAAAACTTCCCATCAAATTTAATACTCACTCGTGTAAGTCGTGTATCTAGTTCACCCACGTAGTGCATGAAATTTAAGCGCGCGTGCACACATTATCGCGAGGCAACGACTACAACATGCCCACACACGGTTGTGGAAAGCAGAAGCATCGCCGGTGCAGCTCGGGTATTCCAACAGCACCCCTTGGGCCCTGTTCTTTCAGTTGTTGGCGCGTGAACCTCGTTTCCTTCGGAGAAAACCTCCCGCGCGGCTCACGCGAATATACGTACACACACATATGTATGGATATTACATAAATATATGCGGGGGGGGGTCGAGTAGTTTAATGGAATCGCCTCCGTCTATCTCTTTCTCCGTTGCTGATGTTTACCTCTGTCTGCTGAGCCGCGAATAACTCCCTCCCCCCCCCCCAGATGCCAAGAATGTTTTGCCCATCGCTCCTTCGTCCTTCGCAAAAGGGATAAATGCTGCACCTGATTTTGCTGCTGTAACGCGGAAAAAATAATTAAAGAGGATACGATGGAATGCTAATTTTTTTTTCTCTCTCTCTTTCAGATGAATACGCAGGGAAGTCAGATGTTGCATAATATGATTCACACCTGACTTCCCTGCAGGATTTTCTCCTTGAGAGTTATTGCTTCCTTTCAATGCGGATTTTCCTGTGAGATTCGTTGCAGAGCTTTTCACAAGCTTGTTTTCATATAGACCTTTGTCTGTTGGAGTTTTTCTTTTTATTTTCAACAGTAGCGAATTGATTGTGTGTTCGGCAATTCGATTATTTCATTGGGATTCGATCGAATGGGGTTGAATAACTCCCGTCGATATCCTTCACCCGTGAGATTCACGTAAATCTTTTCGGAGATGAATAATGCACACACAATAAGGACGAGTGGTTTTAAAGTTGAATTCCTCTGAGGGTGGCACTAATAGCTTGCGCTCACTGGTCCGTAAATGAATTTAAAGAACAATCGGGACATGAAAGTAATTTGTTTTCCCCCTTTTTTTCTTAATTTTTCATCCCGATCTACTCTTCTCCGCATCACAGCTTCTTAAACGCAAAGTCAAAGTACCTATACCTACGAAATAACTTTGCTTCCTCGAAAAAATTAGACCACTAAATGCGGTAAACGCAGTTTCGAGAAAAATCAACAGCACTCGAATGATTACAAAAATCTTTGCTTTGAGACATATATAATACTGCAATGCTGATAAATATAACAATTCATCACGTATATTTATTTATCGACAAAAGGCATGAAAAATGACGAAACGACACCGATGCGTCCACATAGATATATAATATACGAAACGTGTAAAACAACACGAAACCTTGTAAGGTAATAAATCCTACGGAAGCGTTGGGGCACGATAAATATATAATACCACGTGCAACGCTCAACCGTAGCACAGCTAGAGGTCACAAGGATCCCCTTCAGTCCGGTAATCCAAACTTTTGTATCAAAATTACCCATTAAACATCGCACAAGGAAAATGAGCCGAGGTTGGTAGTATAGGGGGGTACCTATAGGTATACATGTGCGAGTTTAACGGTGTAATAATGAGTGTAGCGAGCGATAAGCCGCGCCAGATTATTTGACACTTGCAGCTCGTTTCGCATGCATCCTCACGATCTTCCCCCGGGGGCTGGAATTTAATACGAAGCTGCCGGCGTCGCTGATGCTCGAAAGCAAAGGGACGACAGAGAAGACACGGGAGTGTATATATATATTATATAATGCATTGCGTGGCGCGGGCAAAATAAATCCAGCCCGGCGTTAATTGTCGCTGCTGCGAGGGAAGAAAGGGTGTATCGGGAAACTTGGGGGTTTGTGATTATAATTTTATGGCTGGGGTATCTCAGTGTGGATAATGTGATTGCGGGCGTTGGGGAAAGAAGAACGAGTGTTCGAGGGAGTCGAGTGGCGGGGTTTTATTATGATTAAAATCGTAAGTTTGCCGGCCCCGCCGTGCACATACCGGAGGGATAATTAAAGTTTTACAGTTAGTTTGCGAATGTGGTATTGGTTTTGCGTAAAACGTGCATCTTTCAGATTGAAAAAGAGAGGGAAGGAACGTTGCGTTGTTTTTTTTTTTTAATTTTACTTTTTAGGGTTTTTCATCTAAAGAAATGTTTTGGTTGACGCAAAATCGACAATAATTTTACTTGAGCAATCTCTATTGAAATAAATTACATTGTTGTAAAAACTGTACGGCGTATCGAGACAAAACTACGTGGTTTACCATTTGGTTTTACACGTAGTAAAAACCATATGGTTTACTTGAATACGGATGCTGAATTTGTTTGTTCGTGCCATTTCAAAGTTTTGCCCGAATGATCCACATTCGTATATGTTTTTTGTACACACAATTTTGTAAATTTTTTTCAAGCCAAATTATTATCAATTGCAAACGAATCTCTGCACCAAATGGTTGCTCTATACTTGAATATAACACCTAAATTTTCCTACGTTTCAACCAAAAATCTGTTTTCTTTAAAATTACCTCTCGAAAGTGTACGTTAAAGGGCCATTAAAATGATCCTTTGAAGTAATGCTTTTTCTGATTATTGAATTATGTTTCCAGGCTTCTGATTTTCTTTAACTTGTGTCAATGGATTAAACAAACTAAATCAGTAATAATCCAGCTGTTTTCGTTTTCACGAAACGTTTCAAGCTCGTTGCTTATACCAAAGCTACTTACGCTCCGCAAATCCCAGTACGAAATTAACAATGTACCATTAGCTCGATTGAAACAGCTGCTCTCCGTTTACTCCGCGTAAAGTCAATTTTTGTTTTCCCCCCAACGAATAATCGATCTCTCCTAATGCCTTCAATTTTGTACGAAGAAAAAAAAAAGAAAAAAAAAAAATTGCCGATACGTTAAAGGTAAAGCGAGGGAGGTAAAACCGTAGGCATGGCTAATAGAAACTTTCCTAAGAGCCACTTTAAATTTATAAACGAGATATCCAGCCGTGGCGGCCACTCCATACATTAAAAGCTAGCCAGTCGTTTGGGCTAGGAAACTTTGGAGCATCGCTGTTCTGCCGCTGCAATAAAAATGTTTCATTAAACCGGCCTCCGGCCGATATTAACTTACCCCTCACTTTTTACGCTACTGCTTCATGAAAGCAAAAAAAAAAAAAAAAAAAAAAGTGCACCAGCTGCCAACTTTCGCGAGCTTGCGTTTATTTATTTTTTTTTCTTGGCTCGTTTAAAAAATTTTCCCTTCCCTCTTGGAAAGGGTTACAGCTATTACCTAAATTATCGGGAAAAAGACGATTAACCCATCGAACCGGCAGCTCTGGAAACAAAGAATCCACCGGAGGCCATGAATCGGGGATAATTACCTCTCGGGTTTACCATCATCTTGATTTCTAAGCGAGATCTCGCCGCCTCGTAAGACCACCGACTTACCTGTGATTTTTATTTTATTTTTTTTTTACTCACTCACTGTTTTTATTTTTCATTCCGCGACTTATCGGTTTATCGCTCGTCTCTAGCCTCCTTATCGCCTCTATCGCCGCTGGTTTAGTGCGTGGCGGAAATAATGGTTTTTCTATTGTCCCGCAGCTATTGCTGCTGCTGGACTTCAGTGCCTTTGCTTAACGGACATTTAAGTGCGTGTCTCTTTCGTGATGCTTGAGTGACACGAGCCAGGGTTTATTGACTTTTCTTTTTATGGACGTTTGTCAATTCTTGCTTCGACTGTTTCCCCAGAGGGACAATGCGAGCGGCGTTTCTTACGACACAGTAAATGTTTGAAGTGGTGGCGTTCAGTTATCACGTGAACGATTGAAGCAAAAAGTGGTACGCTTCGCCGGTGTTGGATGAAGAAAAAACATTTTTTGTTTCCGATTCAAGAGCTTTCGAAACATTGGAAACGACGGGCTGCTGCGCTGGAGTGAAAATTTTCATCCCTACAAACTTTTTATTTGAAGAAAACAAAAAAGAAGGGTTGGTATAGAGGAGGGAGGGAGTACAGAGTATAGACCCAAGCTCTGAATTTTAAAAGGTGATTTATGAACGGAATTCTCGAGTGCGTTTACTTTAAAATTCTACGCGCAGCACGCGAGTTTGAAAATTTTAAACTACCCGGGGGTTAGATCCCTCTCGGTTTATGCACGATCCAAACGAGAGTAAAATTTTGCCGAATAAAATCGTACTTGAAGTACACGGGGTAGCCTTTTACAAAAACTTTTGAAATCCGTTTGGTAACTGTATCAATGAGTAAAAATGTAGAAACTACTCCTTTAAACCGAAATTTAGAGGTTTAACTAATTTTCAGTAAATATGTTTAGAGTTTGAGCATAGGATTGTAAAGAATTTACCCTAACTCACATCAATAACTTAGTCAGCCTTTCGTTGAAATTACGAGACAATAAATTTATGCACACGAATGACATGTGTTTGGCTATTGGTTATTTAATTATTGAAATAGTTGAAATTGGGTCAATCCGAAACTTTGATTAGTCACTGAAAAATGAGTAATAATATCTTAATAAAATTGATAAATAAATCAAATATAACTGGGAAAATTAAATGATTTAATACTAGTTTTCGATAATTCGAGCATAATTATGTCTTGCAGTAAGAGTGTCGTTGGAAATAAACCGATTAATTGATTTTCGATCGAGACACACCTGCTCAATACGACTAACTGATTGTTACCAGCTGCGGTGTTTACATCCAATCATGGGCAATCCAGGTCATACAAAGCAAATTAAATGGTTCAACGTTGCTGGAACAGTTCCAATAGCAGACCATCCAGTGAAAGCACGGTCTTACACGTGCGCAAGACGGTGGTTCAAAGGAGCTTGTGCGTTGAATCGCTACCGTTCAGGACGCCTCGGGACGTCAAAATACAATTTCGTCCATTCGACCGTGATCTCCTGCTTTCAACGCGTGTAATACGACACAAAGTGGCTACAAGCACATCTCCACAGAGTAGGGAATTCAAAGCTGCTTCGAATGGCACGTGGGAGGGACAGTAGTATAGAGGCCGGAAGTCAACCCAAGCTTGCGCAGTTAGAGCGATTGGCTTTGTGACTCGCGCTCGTGCCGCTCCTCTTGACGCAGATACATACATCAAATGTAATGATGGTGTTGTTGGCATGTATCTCATTGCCGCGGTAATAAGTGACCACATCGGTTGAAGGGATTGGAATTTCTAATCGCTGCTGGGGTTTTCATGCTGTTGTCTCTGGATTACCCATATGGACCCAAATCGAGGAAAATGATTGATTTTGGTCGGGTTTCATCAGAAGGACCACAACTTGACAGGAAGCGTGATATTAACATAGACTTCAGTCAACATTTGCCTGTTATAACTGAGCCAGCGTGGAAAGTACAACTTTTTCCGGTAATAATTAACGCATGCACAAAAGAAACTTTCGGCGGCTGGCGCCCCAAAAAAGCCAAGTATAACAAAGTTTCCGGCTAATCCTCTTGTGCAATTACCGCAGCTCCTTCGATACACACCGATCCCACCACCACTACTGCTGACGTATACCGTAATATTCCTTCCATGAACGGCTCCGATGATGGTACTGATGCATTTGTACTCGCTAAATGCACATCCTCCGCCAAACTTGACTCTCGTGCGTCGCGTTGGCGGTGGTAAGTTCATCCTCGTCGTTATTTCCGCACACGGGATTTCTCGGTTGCCTCGGTAAACGAGACTTTGGGATTTGTTCCTCGAGGAGTTCTATCAGGCGGGTATATTTAGCTCGGGTGTGCGAGGGATCTTGAACGAGGGAAGCGGGAAACTTGTGTATCGAGCCGTGGAAATATACATCTTTGTTTGAATTTTCGATGAGGAGTTTGATGAGTACAGACGGAGCTTCTTGCTGCTTATATTCGTGTGTTTTGGGTTTATGACTGTTTCGTCGACTCGATGCATCATCGTTAGATGCTCGATTTCGATTACCAATGTGTACCTTGAGTTGAGGTTGTTCAAGTTTTCACGAAGAAACATAGGAATTTTTTTTTTCCTTGTCTTCCTGCTACTCCTCCGATTGGGAGTCTTCGTCAGATTGTGGATACAGTGTCAGGGTCGAATTTGCATGGAAAAATTGAAACAATGTAATGCTCTGGTAATTCTATTATAAAAAACAATTAGGTCCAGTAACACTAAACAAAAAAGTTTTTTAAACAAAATATGCACTTGTATACTGAGCATAAGCTATGATGTCCTTTAACTGAATCCTTGGATAGTAATAAGGTAATTTATTTTAGGCCTTCGGTGTATGTGTTCATGTCTTGATAATCGAAAGACGATTTTAGTTAACCTTCAAATATACTTTAGAGATTGATTCCTCCAAACAATTCAGTGTATAGCCAGTGTCTATAGTTGATCATGATTCGAATAAATTTAGACGTGTCACTGATCTAACGAAAGACTTGGTCGAACGTCATTGCTGATAATGCGTGCTTAATTAACACTTATTGAACTACGATACATAGTAGTATTTAATACATGTTTGAAATCAATTTTATTTGTGTTTATGCTTTCAATTTTCTTCGCGGAAATATCAACCAAGCTATTGAAGAGCGATTTGAACCAAATTTGGGGAAATCAAGAATTTTATTAGATCAAGGCCAGTTAAGATTTTTCAGGATCTAATAAAGATTATGATTGATTAATGAATTCTTTATTGATGAATTTTCTCTGTGAATGTAGTTTTAGTGATTAAAAGATTGGTGCATACTAGTAATTTATTTTTTAGCAATACTGCATGTCGGTTTTACACAATAGACTTCGTAACAAAGATCAAACATTATTTTAAATGAATTTTAAAAACAATATTTTTCATTAGATTTTATTCATAACTTTTAGATGTAAGAAATTGTACGTAGTACATCTACACCATCAAAGCTTATTTTAAAGAATTTTTCAAATGTGAGCCGAAAATATTTGTTTTTTAATTATTTAATCTTAGACAATGCTACAAACGCTTCCTCAAACGGTCGGATTTTTTAATCTCGTTGCAACTAAAGTCTACCATACTTTGTTTCAATGTACATCATTTCTTATTTTAATTTTAAACGGATTGATAATTGTTAAAAATATTACTATACAACCAATGTTATCTCTTCCGTCACAATTAAAAAAAAATATGATTTTCATTTTTTGTTGATATTTTCATCGGTAGTGCATTAGCTTTTAGAATTTTTAACTAGATGGAGGACAGTCTTTTAACCATCCGCAACTTATTCGGTTTCAAGATATTCTATCAAAATTTCTTTAGTGCAGTTTACTATAAAAAATTCTTATATTGTATAAATACCTTGAAAGCATACATCTATTCAATGTAAATGACACGTAATAAGAAGTTTGAAATACGTTTTTAAAGTACAGGATGTCACTAGAGTCAGTAATGATACGGAGTAACTAAAGTGCAAAGGTCAGTCTTTCTGAATATGTTTTACATTTTTATTGAACACTTGACTTCAGACTGTTATTGTTTTTTTTCTTTTTTGGTTTTTTTTAAATTTTTTTTATTTTGACGTATCAACAGTTGGTGTCAAGTAAAGTGTGAAATAAAAGTAAATAAAAACAAATTTTCTTTTATTATTACTATTTTTGTTAATAACTTATAATAAGGGACTGCAAACCCCCAAATCTTAGCCTGATGTCAATTTATAATACCTATCACTGAGCGACCCAATTCTTTGAATCAAAGAAAATTTCTTTACCCTCATTCCGTTAGATATTTTCTTTTAATTGAAACAAATTTAGTCGATCCAAAAAAACATTTCGTACAACTAAATGAGAAATTCGTAATTAAAAAAAAGAAAATTTTAATTTAATAAAATATTATTTTCAATTAACTTATATTTTCTTACTCATGAGAAAATATTTAACGGAATGAGGGTAAAGAAATTTTCTTTGATTCAAAGAATTGAGTCGATCAGTGATATGGAAATCGATAAGAAGAAACCTTTGAAAATAAAAAATTAATTTACTTACACAAAACTTTATTTTCATTGTCTCTGTTCCCATCTTGATTTTGTACTTTGAAACTCAATATTAAATCGATCTTTTTTAAAATATTATTATTTGACATAAATTATGCTCATACGTTAGTACTGCAGAGTTAAAATTCGATTGATTTTGGTTATTTTATCCTACACACTTTTACGTTAAAACCGTTGTAGTCTTCGAAAAATTACCAATGCACCCATGACGTTTGTTCTAAAAAAAACCGTTATCTTGTTTTTGAAATAATCATGTATGAAAAAACAATTTAAATTTGAGTGACCCTACACGTCTAACTTTTATTTCGCTTTTTCTTGTAAACAGCAAATTAGTCGAAGCTAATGCCGGTCATACTCGAAAAGCTATAGGTAGTTGTGATTTGCACCACCTCAAACAGTCAACAACATTAATAATAAAAGCAACAACAAAAGACACTGGAATCACTACTGAAGAATCGTTGCAAACTTCCGCAGAATATCGTCAACAAGTATGGCCAAATGTAGAACAGAGAACTACAGCCAAGGAAGTTCAAGCTCTGCCCAGAGTTTTCAGAGCTGCTCCACATGTCAGAAAATTGTCAGCACCTACAGTGACCTTGCGATGTGCAAGTGCTCCCACACAGAGTATCCTTACCGTTGCTCCGTGTGCCAAAAAGATTTCTCAAAATCCAGTAATCTCCTGAGGCACATGGGTACTCACTCGAACGAGCGTCCCCATCGTTGTCTGTTATGCAACAAAACTTATTCGTGCTCCAGTCACCTTAAACGGCACTCGTATACGCATATGGATGAGCGACGCCATGGTTGCCTCGTGTGCTCGCAATTTTTTGAACGGTCCGACAATCTTAAGGTGCACATGCGAACCCACACGGACGAACGGCCGTACCACTGTCCCATATGCCCTCGAGGTTTCAACCAAAACGTCACTTTACAAGTGCACATGATCACTCACAAACGTTGCGACATGTGCCATGGAATTTTCACTAATCCCCAAAACTCCACGAAATACAAATGTTGTATTCACAAGTGTTGAACTTTGTCCGGATGTAATTTCAAAGACTATGTTGCTTTTTGTCACGTCATCAAGCACTTCATTATTTTGATGGTTTTTTTTTCACATGACTAATCCGGATTTAAAATAACACGTATTCACAGTTACCAGACGACGTTCAATTAGCAGATTTTAAATATTAGTTCTGTAAATTTATTTTATATTTGTCATCGTTATTGTAGTGATATTCAACTAACGCCACACCTATACGTATACAATGTGTATATGGCTTGATAATTAGAGTGACACTTTTATGAAGACATTTTTTAATGGATTAAAAAAAAAGACATACGATTTGTACGACTGAACCATCTTAGGCGTTATTGATTGTAGATCAACCGTGTAGTTTTGAGAAAAATTGTTTCAGGTTGATATATCATTACTCAGTTTAAGGAAAATTATCACTTCAAAATATACTCTTGTATATTACTTTCGTAATAAAAGTTCATAATATTTTCGTCGTTATATAATATTTTATTAATTTTATTAATAATTTTATATCATTGTACATACATTTTAAAAATAAAGCAAATAAAGAACTAAAAAGTAAGTGTTCCACATTGGTGACATTTCTTTGGTTACTTTCAAGTGATCCACCTTTTTATCTATTTTAAGAATAATTGGCGATCCTCGTTTTCGTATTCTCAATTTGCAAGCACAAAAGATACAAGCAGGAATAACAAACGAGCATTCCGACGGGCTCAATCGTTTTTGAGAGAACTTATTGACAAACGGAGCACGTCACGACGATCAGTTAGCTGCACTGCAAGGAGCCTAAAACGCATCCATGGACTTTCAATCTTCCGAAGGTGTAGGAAGGACAGGAGGGAGGGAGAGAACGTGTCTCTATGCCGGGAGTCATTATCTTTCTTGGGATAAGGTGCTTCCAGGAAGGGGCCACATACGAAATTTCCATGGAGCTGAAGTGACTGTCTAATACGTGCATTCGATTTGGTGAGATTTAAACGAGGTGCCCCCTCCCACTGCTCCCTTGCGATTGATTGTGTCTGTACTTACTAATTATTGGAGGCACGTTTGCGAGCCTCGCGTGGCCGTATTCTTAGGATTGATTGTGTTTTCGGATGATACATACATCAAGTATCATACAAGTTATTCAAACCAAATTACTGGATAAAACAGTACCTTGGACATACAAGTATTATTAAAATCTTTTGTTACTCTTACAAAGTTGGTTGCGATCACAAGCGTTTGATGAGAAATCAAATATTTTTTTACTCACTTTTTTTATCTGAGTAGTTAAAACCCACTTAAGTGTGTAACATGCAATTAAAATGTGTACAAATTGAACGTGTTAAACAGCACGTAAGTGAAAAAAAGCAATTTACACGCTTAAATGAATTATACAATGCGATATATACGGTGTAGAACTGTGATGGAGGCATTTTATTTCATTCCATTTATAATTGAGGAAATTAATACTTTAGTTTAGAGGAGCTTGTAAGATAGATTGTAAGATATTACAAAAATTATTTATTTTTTTTTTTATGTTAGCGGATTATTAACACTATAATATGTAGTTAATTCAAAATAGCTACTGGCATAATATTGTTTTTCTATTTATATAGCTTGAATCATTGCAAGAATGTTGTATATAATGATGATTTTTTTTACTTTATACTTTTTTCATGTCTAAGAGTATGAAATTTTTTAAGTAACAGGAATCGTGGATCTATATATTGAGTGATACATAAATATGGTATCCTCATCAGTTACACCTTAATGGGATGGTGGATATTCTTGGCGTTATAAGCAACTGAGTATCCATTCTATGTTTAATCTGTATTTTCTGTACCATAAGTGTGGATAATATAGTATATTTCTGACTATTATTGTATCTGCAATGATGCAAAAAATGACAGAAGCTTCGTCAAACATTTAAATTAACAAAACGCGATACGTATTAATAAAAAAGAAAACAAATAATATTAAAACAACCCACCAGATCGTTCATGCCCAATATCACACCCAACTGTTCTTTCTCGCTGAAATTTACCACAATCGACAAAGTTTTTGCATTTTAAAAGTTCGTCCACCCGCAAAAGCTCATCCCGCAAAACCCACACGTCCCAACATTCAGCAGCTCTGCACTACGCAACATCCCCCACCAGACACTCCAACTTGCCTCCTCGAATTTTCAATTTAAACCTGCAGCTACCAAAAGAAAGCATCCACTTCAACGTACTCCGAAAAATAAAGAACAATGAAAAAAAAAAAAAGAAAATCACCATAAAGTCATTTGCTTTCACACGTATCCACCACACCGTCCCACAATATCCAACGAAGAGCGATCTATTCTCGATCGGCTGAAACGAGTGTGAGCGCGAAACACAAGGAAAAAAAAAAAAAATAAAATAAAGATAGCTGCCGGTGCCAAGTGGCCACCTGGTCAAACGTTGTCCACAGAATCAGTTTTATTGCATCTCTCAGTAGTTCGGCGTATGGATGCAAATTTGCTTCATTAGGGTATCGCGGGGTCCGCGCGTGCGACGTGGCTCGAGTACGAGGCGTGCATCTCTCCTCCCCGGCTACCGAGAAACGACACGTCGAGAAAAAGAAGCGGAGGAAAGAAAAGGGATGCCTGTGTATCCATTGAAATGCGCCAATTAAGACGCGCCGAGGCAATCGGTTAGCCGGACGGGGGAGAGGAAAGTTTGAGGACGTGCGGACGCGCGCGCCGGAGATTGAGAAACGAGAATGAATCATTATCTCTCTTTCTCTCTTTTTTTTTCATTTTGATAATTTCGTACATCAAACTTTTTTTTTCCCGTTAATTTGCCGAGGGGTACTTTCGATTGGAATATTATTGATGGCATCGATTGCCAAAGTAATTAATGTTGCATGAATATTAACGAGGACAGGGAATACGAGGGCCCATGTGTTGGTGCGGCGTGGGAAATATATAATACATCGGACGTGGTAAAACTTTGTTGTTACGATGTGTAGGGCTGATCGGATTACGCGGAATTTAATTTGGATTTGTTTATTTGCGGGATCTACTTTAAGCGGATTTCGGTGCGACTAGTGGATTTTGCAAATATTGGTCGGTGGTTTTTCTCATGGTTCTATCATGGATGATCAATATTACTCGGGCTTTTCAGTTTAATTGGGCGTCCAATGATTTCACGCGATGAAAGTAGTGATTACTTGGAAAAACTATGAAGATTAGGATATTCAGCTTATTTATTGAGGTTGAAACGTTAGATAAGAAATTTACCAAGGCAAGCAGTGCTTAACCAACTAATTAGATAAGGTAACGAATTTAAAACTGCGTTTATAGTTCAGTACGCTAATTAATTTCTTAATACGTATTAAGGAGGTTTCAGTAAAGAAATGTTGGGTAACACTGAAAAAAAAATTGCGGTCTTTTTTAGGAAAATTTTAAGTGAGTATAATGGAGGTCAGTAATTAAATTGTATTCAAACTGCCATTTTAAGAAATGAAAACTTTTTTAAAAACAGTTTGAAAACTTCTTTTAGGTAGTTAAAAATAGGCTGGGTAAAAATAATCTATCTTTTAAAATAGAATAAACAAAAAAAAAAAAAAAAAAAAAAAAAAGAGGGAAAACAAGAGAGCACAAAATACATACGTGTTACACGCA
>NW_019379486.1:151786-167907 GCF_000648655.2 Copidosoma floridanum
ATTATTCTTACATTGCTTGAGTTTCAACGTAATGGAATTTAAAAGTTTGTAGGGACGTTGATATTTTGAGCCAAAATTTTGAAACCAAATGTTTAACCTTAAAAAATTGTGATGAATTGAAAAATGTGGAACATAAGTTATCTTGATCGAATCAGAAAACATAAAATTACCTTATGGTGCAAATAATAATGAAAATTTATAGCCAATATCACTGGAACTACAAAACTCTATGTTTTTTCATGCAATATTAGGTATAATTTCAAATTTTTTGGTACCAAGCAAAATAGTTTCAGAATAAAATAAGCGAAAGAATTTTTTTTTTTTTTTTCGACATTGTTTTCCATATTTAAACAGCTTATGTCAATAATAATTTAGCTTTACGTATAATAGTTGTAGAATTCTTTTTCCATATTTATAGTAGTTGTAACACTTGATGATCATATTCTCAAGTCATTTATAATCAATATTTTGAAAAAATATTTTTTGTTTTTATTTTGTAATTGTGCTATATTTGTTCACGTACCCATTACACCTAACACCTATTTACTTTGCTAAGCCATAATATTCATAGCTGCTGTTCTCAATAGTAGTGCTGTCGAAAACATACCAAAAAAATAAAACAGGATATATTTATTATAATAATGTCAGCATCCTAAAATTACGAGGTTCAACAAACATTTTGATTAATTGTATATTATAGAGAATTTAAATAGCAATTGTCTAATGTCAGTAATGATTAAAAGGTAAAAAACGCCTAAATTAGGAAGAGTACGATTTTATGTGCATGTGTGTATGTGTGTTCTTTAGACGTCTTCTGCGCTTTCAGTAGAAAAAAGTCTATTTAAACCTGATGACTATTTTCAATCACAGGGCAAGTACAAAAACTACCCACCATCGGATACGAAAATAATCAGTTTTTAAATTTAGATTCTTTCCCTTAAATCATATTATAAAATGTCAAGATTTCACGTAGAGCAGTAGTTACTGATCACAAACACCGTCGATGCATTCATACTGTATTATCAACAACATAAACTTATAATATTGTGGTCATGTGGGGTCACCGGACTGGTAAGTCCTGAGACATCATATGAGTCATTACCTTTAATATAGCTATGTCGTACAAATGAGACCTGCCATCTAAGTTCGTGTACTCCATAGGCCATGTAGAGTTTATGAGATCAAAATCAAACACTTAATCAATTCTAGGTTATTAATAGATATCCTGAATTATTCATGAGACGAGAAAAAAGCAACACCGAACCATTTTTTCAATGTCAGCTCGTAAGGAGGCATAAAACTTAATGACCACACAAAATTGATATCACTTATTCAAAGAAATCAAAGTTTGAAATAATTTTCGTCTTTATTCAGAAGAAATAATTGAAATTGAACAGATTTTATGCAAAAATTTAAATACAACAATAAAAATATTGTAGATGGTAAAATTATCGTATTTCATGAATATCCAAATTCAAATCGACTGTTTCTAAATTAAAGTTAATAATTAGCAGATAATTTCTTTTTAAACACCGAAAGTGCACTGAAATTTTTTTGTTCTCTAAACTGAAAAAAAATTTTTAAAACTCGAATTAATATAGAAATTATTATGACAGAAAAAATGATTTTAAAATGATTTATTGAATACTTTTAATTATTTCATTCTAAATATCAATGAATGGAACAATGTAATGCATTTGAGTATGAAAACTTTTAAATTGATTTACTATCTCTATCTCAAGTTGAAATAAGCCTTATTTCCAAAAAGTTACTTTTTTTATGACAATAATTACTAAAATGCTTTTTTTCATCAATATAAGTAGTGTTCTCCTCAACAGCGCCGAATACGGGTATAAAAAACATTTTTTTTATTTAATCTCGAAAAAATACTATCACTAAAATACAAGTTTACAACGTTTAGAAAAAGTTTTAACTTGAAATGATTTAATTCACCGCTTGTAAATATAGCTTTCATAGAATATCGGGGTTTTTGTAAAATGATCTTGGTATTCTACTGTTGTACTATTTTTTACCATTAAAAACTTTACACATTAACTACGCTGGTCAAATCCAACACATGTATAATAAAGCTTTGAAAACATGTGTAATTAAGCTTTTATTTTTTATCTAGTTTTCTGTAATTCTAATGCATTAATCTAATTCTCTTCTAAGCGGAGAAAAAATTTATTTGAACTACTGTCACATGACTGAAGGTTTTTTTATTTATTTTGTGATTGATGGAAACTAATCACATGGTTTTTTTTACATGGTTTTCAAAAAGTCAAATGCATTAAATTGTTACTATATTAGATAAAAATAATATAAAGTAATGGTATGCGATTTTTTAGTCACTATAAAAAAAAAAAATAAAATAATCAACTAAAAATATGCTTCTTTTTAGTTCAAAGAAAACTCAATTATAAGTCGTGCATGGTTTTATTTTTATTGTTCTCGAGAAATAAAACATACAGATTTTTAGTTTAAAAATATTCTAAAATCAAAGTTTATTTATTCACTTACATGAAGTTTTATAAAAAAAATTGCATCCTAACATAAAAATTGTATTGTTCAATTCATAACCACGTTATACATAACTCGTTAAAAATAATACGCAATGTGTAACTGCTTTTAGTCCAAAACTTTGTTTGAATACAATATTTTTCTCTTGAATTCGATTGGTTTGAATTTTTTTAACAAAGTTAAGTAAATTTATAATAATAAATAGTCATGAATACCATAAACTATTTCTCAACTTTCTCTATAACTACTGCCAATAAATAAGATTTTGTACCTAAAATTTTCTCTGAATGATGCAATTTAGGGTTATTCACTATTTCAACATGATTTCTTATAGATTTTTGAAATCTTCTGTCGGCTTCATAATAACCTAAAAGAATATAACTTATGAAATTAAAGTCATTAAACGTTTCATAACTATGTCTATTATTGCCCTAAATGAAATAAATTTAATCATCTATATAATAAGAAATTTTCATTAAGTGAATTACAAGACGTTGATACAATTGTTAAATATCTCACTTAATTCGAATTTTACTTTACGAACAAGTCATTATTACTGTTTAACTAATCCATAAAAAAATGCAGCTTACTATTTTTGTTCAATAAAACTGTTAATTAATCTGCAATGTAAGTTATAAATGCAGTACAAAAACTAACCTTGCAAAAATTTATTTATAAAGTCCAAATGAGGTGCAATTCTGTAGAACAATTCAATAAATTTTCCTGAAGACGGCATTTCTTTCTCAAAGATTCCAATAATAGTATTAGTCTTTTTATTTACCAAAGGACTTCCGGGATCAATCTGTAAGAAGTAATGAAATAAATTTATTGAGACATAATTTAATGGATTTTTAGAAATAATCAACTGAATTATTGCATAACACCTTTAAAAATATATTTTATAAATAGCTTTGTATGGCAAAACAGAAAAGGCATGTTTAGTACGTAGACAAGAAGATACAATTCGCAACATTTTTTTTTTATAATTATCTGATGTCTTAGTAAATATCTTAAATGTGCAGTGCCACCAATCAATAAAAAAAAAATTCTTTCAAATTAAGCAGTTCTGAATTTTCGATTAGCCGAGATAGATTCTACCTGTCTTGGAATAACTAGTCATGCCATCAACCATACGATTTAAAATTTTTTATAATTCATAATACCACACAAATTTAAGAAAAACGTTATGCTAAGATAGTAATTCTAGACTGTTGAATTACGTTAGACGTAACTTACGTTCCATGTTGGAAGCCAATTATCTTCACAGCTTTTACATTTTTCATATTCTGGTATATTACAATCCGGAGGATCAATTATTTTGCAGGTATCGGAAAGGAGTTCATTGGTGTGATAGTCAGGTAACTGAACCATCTCATTTTGACTATCGTCAAAACCATAGGTCACCTGCAATTAAACATAGAATTTGCTCCGCATGACCAAATAGATAACAAAGAAATACAAAATTATTATTAAAGAATTAACTTTAAAACAGCTATAGGGTGATGAAATTTCATAATTGCAACTTGATCATAAAAAGGTTGAGAAGAATTGACGACCCATGGGTTAGTTCGTACAAGTAGTTCTTTAGTATTGAGACCAGAGACGAACTTGGCAGCAGTAATAATGAAGTATCTGTGAATTATGGCTGCGCTGCATACGTGATCCAAAGTAATGCCGTCATACAGTCTTACCTTTATCCATACGATGTACTTAGGCAGATCAGGGTTTTCGCGTTGGATTTCGCTGACTTCGCGCTCATAACGTCCTGCATCATTAAAGACAAAATCACATTTTATTGTTTATAGGCAAATATGTAATAGGGTTTATGTACCATGTATTGTGCTTAAATAGGAAACTTATTTATTAAGTGGGATTGAGTGCTTTCCGTCACCATTGATTTTTATATTACGTAGAAAGTGACGTTGGAGTTAGAACCTAAAAATTAATGAATAGTTGTATTAGGACTATATAAGAAAGTATGGCATTATTATCTGTACTATCTGGTAGCAAAAGCAGTACTTTCATCTTTTGTGGTATAATACAATACAAGTAAGGGTCTCCAATATCAATGTTGACTATAGACTGGTAAATCATTGAAAGAATTTTTAATTTGCAAAAGTATTTGATACATAAATTTAACAGTGTCTAGCATTTCTTTTCGTATGAAAATTGCCATTTGAGCCAAAAGTATGATAAAGATAAGACGTTTTTTTCTTTCTTTTAGGATCTACAGTGTTATATTTATTTTTGGGAGTCAATATTACTCACAACTTGTTAGTGAATTGAGTAAGTTATTTCGAAATTTTCTGTGTAGCACTCTTCTCTTTTTTGGTGGAGGAATCAAATTCTAAGTGGAGGATCACAAAATATTTTCTACTTAAGCAGCAAATTACTATTTATTATTTGGTAAAAAATTTATCCTTAATACTTGCGTAATTAATGATTAAAAACAATTGTTTTGAGCGTGACGAGGGGGAATGAAAGATTTACATAAAATGACGTAAAGTTACTTTTTCTATTGGTACTTGAATCCTTAATTTTTGTATATAAGTTTGACTGTACAATAATTTACCTTTCAACACATTTCGGATGAAGTTAAACAAAAATGAAACTCGAGTAAACAATTCAGGCACTTCCGTTGAGTTATTTTTTAGATCAATATAGATTCCAACAATATTATCATACTCATCTAGAAGGGGACCTCCATCGTTACTCTGTGAAAAAATTAATTAATGAAATTTGTTTAATAACAGATGTTGATAATAAAGTTAAGACTGATTGGATTAACATATTTAAACTCATAGTGATAAATTCTATATCTATCTTTATATTAAATAGATCTTACTTTTGATTCATGGCTATAATTTTTAACCAGCGTGCATATATGACTGTGACTAATTACTTTATAATTCATTTTCCTCTGGCAATCTCCGGGTGACATTACTATGTTTTCTAACATTTCGTAAGAGTCATCATTTTTGAATAAACGTGATACAAACACTCTAGAATTAGTTGGGGTAAAGTCTAAAGTAGGTAATTTGATTTTTGCGATATTTTTTCCGTCTAGTGTAAATCCAGAAATCTGAAACAGTGCGTATGTATTGTACTCATAATTTAATACAAAAATACAATACTTAAATCATGTCATGATTAATTAAGAAAACGGTACTCTAGGGATAATAAAGTATAATAATAATAAATAAAAATACGTCACTGGGATATTTTACCTTTAATACTGCTATGTCGTTTAAATAAGAGTCGTCAGTTACGTTCCTGTAAGAGGGGTGGAGTATTGTTGCTGTAACATCAACGTAAGTGTCCGGACGGTTGCAGAATTCATTCTTCATTCCATGAGTGCGTACTGAAAGTTGCGAACTCTTATAACCGTAAACGCAATGGGCTGCAGTTAGAACGTAAAACTTATCAATTATGGCACCACCACACAGGCGTTCCGGTCCATTTCCATCGTTTCGATTTTTTTCGATGGAAACGATGTAGTTTGGACATTCTTCTCCATCTATGAGTATAAATAAATCATTATTAATACCATAAACTAGTCCTAAACCTTTTTTATAACTACCTCTAATTAATACAGGTTTTCCCAAATTTGCTCTGAATACAGCAATTCAGGGTCATGTACGATTTCGATGTGCTCTGTTATAGATCCATAAAATTTTCCTTCAACCTCATAATATATGTACCCATAACAATTCATGTCACGAAATTTATATTTTGAATGTTTGTATATTTTCAATGTTTTTATTATTTTTACAGAGCGATTTACTAAGCAAGAAGACGCTTACATTAGACTTTTGAAAAAGTTTAATAACGACTGTGCTTACACTGCACCTGTATCTAACTTCAAGTACAGATTGGAAATTTCATTAAATCTCGTCGATCATAACTGACTGTACTAGTAACAATCCATCATTAAATATTATGTTTTTTTCTCAAAAAATTTCAAAATTTATAACATTTGATTTTTTTTACCGTTCAGTAGGGATCCATTTTGTCAATAGGTCATCATCTGTAAACTNATTACGATGGTTTCATAAAATTTTATAAAATATTTTTGTCATTAGATGTTAAATATGCACTGTCGGAAGTAATATAGAATGGACTAAATATCGGGATTGAAAATGACTCTTTTCTCTAATTAAAATAAAGATAAGTAACATATAATTTTCTTTTAGTGTCTCTAACTGGAATTTATACCTACACCTTATTACAAAAGTCATGTTTTAATTCTGTTATCGGTTTAAGATATTCGCATTAACTGATTAAGCTGTGACTAGATTTGTTACTGTGTAACTGTTTTATATAAAAATTTAGTCTTATGCATAAAAGTGATTACTTTTGTTTTAACTGAACTGTATTCTAATAACTTTTATGTTGTAAGAATATTAATTTATTTCTATTAAACCCTGCCGAAACTAACTTTTCTTTCATAATCGCCTTATTTATCAGGTATGAAAGTGCTACATTTCCTCTAAAACTCTTATGATTATGTTATTATTAGTTTAATTTTCTGGATTTTAGTGATATTTTAGTTTTATTAACTAATTTTACAGGAAATCACCAATGATACACTAGACAAATTTTAATATTTATTATTATGCCTAACAAGCATTTAATTATCTTTACTTGAAGATTAATACAATTACTAAACAAGTTTCAATATTGTAACCTCTTTAAAAGTATTTTAATACTGTATTCCAGAATGTGTTTTTGGTAACACTGTATTTAGGAATACGCTTCTTCAAACATGTACTAAAATAAAGTTTTTTTAATGTATATTCTTAACAATCATATGTGAATCATAGTATTAGTGTAAATATAATTGTTAAGTGAATAATTAATTTTTTTTTTCAATTTAAGTGTATTTGAAATTAAAAATATATTATTTCTAAGAATGATTTTTAACATGTATTGTGCTTAAATAGGAAACTTATTTATTAAGTGGGATTGAGTGCTTTCCGTCACCATTGATTTTTATATTACGTAGAAAGATACTTTTAATTATTTCATTCTAAATATCAATGAATGGAACAATGTAATGCATTTGAGTATGAAAACTTTTAAATTGATTTACTATCTCTATCTCAAGTTGAAATAAGCCTTATTTCCAAAAAGTTACTTTTTTTATGACAATAATTACTAAAATGCTTTTTTTCATCAATATAAGTAGTGNGTATATTTATAATGTACTATAAAATTATCTTATAAGCCATCATTAATAATAAAAAATGTGTAAAAAGTAAAAGAATTTTACACACCTATACTCTTAATCAGAAGTAGTTGCAGGGTAGCAGCAACGACTGGTAGCAGAACCTTCATTCTAAAGGTGTTCCCGTTCGGGTTAACTCGTAAAAATGGCCGTTTCCTTGAGTTTAAAAAAATCAGTTAGATAATGGAAGACTAAAAGAATTCTGGGTTTCTTAAATACTTGACTTCTCATTCAAAATAACGAAATAGGGCTTCCAAATTTATATAGGGGGTTACACGTGAACACTAACGAGTGTGCCAATTCAAACGCTTTCGAAACTTTAAAACTAAGTGGCCCATTTTTACTAATATTTTACAAGGAATTAGATTAGCATTATTGCGCATAATACTTTTTATTAATTAAAAATATTTTTCAAATCTACACTCGATTTCTTTTAATTCCAACTTAAAAACTGATTTACAGATTCTTATAAAATTATAATTTCATCACATACATTCTTTATCAAACGGAAAATTTTTTATTGGAACATTGTGTATTCTTTTCTTAGGTTACTAAATCTGTGATACCGGTGACGTCTAGTAAAAACTAATGTATAGCGGAAAAACATTTTAAATTGCAGAAAAAATTTGCAATTTTATTATTGGCTTGCTGTCATTATAGCAAAAAATCAGTAAAATGTATGTGTTATAAAAACTACGTACTCATAGGTGTCACAAGTACATGAAAGTGAATGAGCCTATAGAAAACGTAAAAGAACGAAAAATTGTGTTTAAAAAAGTTTTCCTGTGACAGTTTTTATTTGGTCTTTCAATTCAATCGACAGATAATATTAAAATTATTGAAAATAAACCACTGATAGATAAACTAGGTTATAGATAGTAGAAAAATCTATAGGAATTTGTAGTGGTTGTTACAGTATTTACAAAATTAGTTCCTTCCATCTCTGCCATCTGCAATACAGAACTTACAAATCCACGATAACAATATAGAGTGACTATTGCTTCTACGTAGTGAAAGTGTAATTAACAAAAAAAATCAATAACCTATTGAATTTCTGAGAAATATTTTCATAGAAGCTCAAAAATTTGTATACTAACTTCTTTCCAAATTATATTGCAATAAATAGTTTAGTATATGCGTGTATGTTTATGCACATCAATTGACATTAAAATATAAATTAAGAGTGAATAAAATATAAAAAATTTTTTCTTGAAAAAAAAACGACGGGCTAATACATTTCAAGGTTTGGGAGTAATAATTCAACTGAAACAAAATAATTATAGTGAAGAAAAAATATATTGACATAAGTAGAAAGCAGATGAAGAGCTGTATAAAGAAAAAAATAAAGAAAGAAAGGATTTATACAGAGAAGAATCATAATAACTGGAGCTCTTTGCAGCGTGCTGATAAAGGCATTTATTTAAACCATTGACTTCTACAACAATTGGCGATCATTTAACAGATAAGATTGAGATTTATTGTACGCATTAGGTGATTGTTTTTGGTCATAATAGTTATAATAACATACATTCAAGCACCGTCAGTCAAAATTTAAAATGAGTTTTTTTTTAAATAGAAAGTTATTAAAGTTTGAGAATTAAGCAATCGTAGGAAATAGAATAAAGAAATCGTAAGAAGTAGAATAATTAAACACATTAGACATTTAATTTTAAAATGACTCTTTAATTACGATGGTTTCATAAAATTTTATAAAATATTTTTGTCATTAGATGTTAAATATGCACTGTCGGAAGTAATATAGAATGGACTAAATATCGGGATTGAAAATGACTCTTTTCTCTAATTAAAATAAAGATAAGTAACATATAATTTTCTTTTAGTGTCTCTAACTGGAATTTATACCTACACCTTATTACAAAAGTCATGTTTTAATTCTGTTATCGGTTTAAGATATTCGCATTAACTGATTAAGCTGTGACTAGATTTGTTACTGTGTAACTGTTTTATATAAAAATTTAGTCTTATGCATAAAAGTGATTACTTTTGTTTTAACTGAACTGTATTCTAATAACTTGTCAATCTTAATTATAATTAACTGTGGCTTAGGACTTCATTGATTAAATCCATAAAAGATACGACTCTGATGAACAAAATAGTTTGCTTTGATGTGACTTTTTGTTTCTGCTATTGCATAGGTAGTGTATTTGTTCATGTCAACTTTATTTTTAAAGTCGAGGTGTGTACTTTTTATGAAGCACCAAATACTTCACCTCATTTAGCATGTATTTTTTCATGTAGTGGTACACTTTTCTTCTACAATACCGCCCTCACTCTTTCAGTGGCAAGAATCTTTAAGTATAATACTTCAGTTTGACATACAATTATACAATATCTTTAAATGAAATGGTAGGTACAAAAATTTAAGCTTTTAAAACATAGACTAATTTTTTAGTAATAATTTAATCATAAAATTGTTCTTGTATTGATTGAATTTCAACAAAATAAGATCTTAAAATTTTTAGTGACGTTGATTTTTGAGCCAAAATTTTCCAACTAAACATATTCTTGATAAAAGNATAGAATTAATAAATTGTATTTGACATTATGTATGGCATAATTAAAATTTTTCAAACTATTTTTTACCGCAGAACTGTTGTGTGAGGTATTTTACATGTACAAACATTTACTTCAACATGAACTAAATAACTTGTTACTGACGTGTCTAGCTTACATCTGTATTTAATTTTAAAGCTTTTTTGATGAAGTCAATAAATGATGCGACTCTGGTGTATAATATAGGCGATTGATTTGAGTTATGCGTTTTGTTGATACGGATGCCAACAACATTATCATATATGTCAACGAGGGGAGCTCCATCGTTACCCTGCAAAAGTAAGTTCAGCTTTATTTTTCGTCAAGCATAAGTGGATAATAGAATAAAAACGGACGAATTCACGACAATTTGTTAGAAAGAAAGTTATAAATAAATACAAATAATATATCTCCATAGACAAAAAATAACACTTACGATCCATACATGATCCATTAATTTAGGCTTTGTGCACATCAGATGGTTCTGGATTTCTACATTTGATAAATTTATCGTGCAATTTTCAAATGGCATTTCTAAGTGAAAATCCTCGTAGTAAGAATCTTTGTCCATTTGAAAACGAGTATCGAAAAATTGAGCACTACTGTATGCTTCGTTTTGTTCAAGAAAATTGACTTTCTTAGTGGAATTACTGTTCAAGTCGAAGCCTCCTGCAATCTGAAATGTGGAACATAAGTTGTCTTGATCGAAATTCATAGTCAGTGTCACTGGAACAACAAAACTTCACGTTTACTTATTTAATATTTAGTATAAATCCGAATTTTTGATACCAAGCAAAATTATTTCAGAATAAAATGAGCGAAAGAATTGATAATTTCTTTTCGCCATATTGAATTAGCTTGTATCAATTTAGCTTTACGTAAAATAGTTTTAGCGTTTTTTTTACTACATAACTAGTAATCGGTACACTCGCTAAATCATATCTCAAGTCATTTACAAACATTATTGGAAAAATATATTTTATATCAACAAACATTTTGAGCAATTGTATATTATGAAGAATTTTAATAGCAATTGTTTAATGCGTAACTTAAAATTTGCTAGAAATTGAAGTTTTCGTACCAAATGGTGTATGTGAGTAATTATTAAAACGTAAAAAACGTCAAAAGTGTACAATTTTTTTTTTTTTTGGGTACTTTGAACGTTAAAATTCGGATTCTTTGCCTAAAATTATACTATAAAACGTAAAGTTTCCACGTAGAGGTAGTATTGATCACAAACACCGTCGAT
Source organism: Copidosoma floridanum (assembly GCF_000648655.2). Next base: position 163,336 of record NW_019379486.1, read on the forward strand.
GCATTCATACTGTATTATCAACAACATGAAATTATAATATTGTGGTCATATGGGGTCACCGAACTGTTAAGTCCTGAGACATCATATGAGTCATTACCTTTAATATAGCTATGTCGTACAAATGAGACCTGCCATTTAAGTTCGTGTACTCTATGGGCCATGTAGAGTTTACAACATTGTAATGGATAATAATACGGTTGCATCGATTCTCATTCATCCTGTGAGTGCGTACAAGTAGACGAGAAATGTTTTGACCGTAAACGCAATGAGCTGCAGTTATAACGTAAAACTGATCAATGATAGCACCACCACATAGCCGTTCGGACCCTTTTCCGCTATACAATTTTTTTTCGATAGAAACGATGAACTTTGGATCGTCATCACGGCAATCTTTTTGACCTACAAACATTAATGAATCGTTGTTGAAGCCTTAAAAAATTATTACTACCAACTAAATGAATTTTACCTGAAATTTTCTGAAATCCCTGTTCGTCTTGATTGAATAAGATTTCGGTAGTTACTGGTAGATAAGGAAGTACTTCATTTATTTCATCTGTACCTACAAAAATTAATGCATAGAGTTAAGGTTTTAAACATTTTTGTAACTTCTAATGGCATCGCCATAAGTCATAAACTGGCCCTAATTTTTAATGAGTAATAGTTATTTAAGTCATTTGGTAAAACAATTTTTGAAAAAATCGGTTATCTAAATTTGATTATCTAAATTAAACATACGCTGCAGAAAGTTAAATACGTAGGAATATACGTATACATACGTAGGAAGTCAAACATAATTTTGAACTTTGGAACGACAGTTTAGAAACGTTCTACCTTAAGATATAAAACATAAAAAATTTGATAAAAATTCAAGTACACAGTATAAGAAGCTTAATAAAATTACAGTTACAATTTGGTGATGTTACACAACTTCAGAAGTAAGAAATTAATACTCATGTTTCGCTTTTGTAAATTTAATAACCCCCGTCATAAATGATTGTTTTCTTTTCCATTTCTGAATCCTTTATTCAACTTATTAAGGTTTAATGTTAAATCAAAATCATTTGATAGAAAATGGTGGAACTAGTTGTACGGTAAAAAATAAATTAATGTGCAGAACTACACGACTAAAGGTTGATTGCGAAAGAGAACGTTGTCGTAACAATTAAATGTACATCATAATACGACTCCAGCTGTAGCTGTAACACATACACATATAGCAAAAGTTGTGATAACTGCGCTTTTGTACAGCTTTAATTAAAAATCCCGAATTTCCTAAAAGATTTGCTAAAAACTTGACTACTAATAACTAAATCTATCTTGAAGTGTAAGACAAAATGATTTTGAAATAATTTTTAATAAACTGAATTCAACTTCATAATAAAAATTCATCAATTTTTTAAGAATTCCAACGTTAAAATTGCAGAAAATAGGTTATATTAATTTTTTTATGAGACCACACGTTACAAGCAAAATTTTGTTTAACTTGTCAATCTTAATTATAATTAACTGTGGCTTAGGACTTCATTGATTAAATCCATAAAAGATACGACTCTGATGAACAAAATAGTTTGCTTATGAAATAATTTTTAATAAACTGAATTCAACTTCATAATAAAAATTCATCAATTTTTTAAGAATTCTAACGTTAAAATTGCAGAAAATAGGTTATATTAATTTTTTTATGAGACCACACGTTACAAGCAAAATTTTGTTTTACAAAAATTACAACTATAAGGATGGAATCAACTCTCGAATTTGTAGAGATGTATTTGATACCTTTTTCTTTGATTTAAAAATGTTTTTACTAAAATCTTTGTATAAATGAGATCTTTTCTTATACAAAGCATAAAATATTTTCTAAATGGGCACGACTATCGTTGGTTCATTACTTACCATTTAAAACAGTGTCGATGAAGTTGGAAAAAAATGCAACGTTCATATATAATTTCAGTGATGTCATTGAGTCATCCTGAAGATGAATGTATATTCCAATAAGATTATGATACTCATCAAGAAGAGGGCCTCCATCGTAGCCCTGTAACAATTGATTCGATGCCTATTAGTCAAAAACAAATTTTTAAATTAATTTGATCATGATTAGATGTATGAAATTTGAGATGAAAATAGAACCGTACATCTGTGCCAATCTCGTTGTGACTACTTTTATCAGCAAACGTACATATATGACTGTCAGTAACTTTATAAATCACATTACTCTTGCAACCTTCGAGTGGTATTGCTTTGCTACTAAACATGTTGTAGAAATAATCATATCCATACAAATAAGGATTAAACTCTTGGAAATAATTTATTATAGGTGTATTTGTTTGAGGGCGATAATTAATTTTCTTGTAATACTCGCCATCTAATTCAAAACCTTTGGATATCTGAAACGTTGCGTGTAATATGTTGTCTCAATTGAATACCAAAATATAATACCAAAATTATCTTATTAACAACATACCAAAGCGCATAATTTTAGAAAGTAAAACAATGCTTGGATAATTTACCTTCAATATAGCTATGTCGTTTAAGTGAGACATGCCGTTAGAGTTATTGTAATCAGGATGAAGTATAATTTTTTCAATTTTATGAAAGATCCTTGAATAGTCGCATTCCTGTGTGTAGTTTCTGTGAGTAATAACCCATATCTGAGAGTTATTGTAACCATAAACGCAATGGGCAGCAGTGATAATGTACAACTCGTGGATTATAGCACCATCACAAATGATTGTAACTTGATTATCATTAGAATCAAATGAATTCTCATCATTATATTTTTCGATGGAAGCGATGTGCTTTGGTTGTTCATTTTCGGTGCATCTTGTAACTCTAAGCTTCTCGTTTGAATCTGCATAAACATATGATTTAGAATTAAAAACTTAAAATATTCTTCAAGTTTTTATATCGCAGCCATTCACGGCACAGGTTGAATTTCACTGTAATATTACCAAATATTGTTGAAGCCACAAGACAAAATGTCTCTCAACATTTTAAAATAATCATGAACTTAACCTTTATTTAAAAATCGTGGTCTACTATAGAGTTAACACTTAGACAGTTAATCGGGTAATTGGAAAACAAAGACACAGTAGATTTTCAAGAAATAAGTATAAGTAACCCGTAATTTACTAATCTACGCCTGCATACAAACTTTAGTGAACATCGCAAGTATTAGCCTGTATTTTTCCAGTTTTGTTGAATTATGAACCAAATTCTAATGAAAATGTTTAAAAGAGATTTATAAAATTTTGAACTATGTAGAATGAGCTAAAAGATTCCTAAAATAAATTGATTACAATCCACAAACTAATAAAAGTTAAAACTGAAAGAAAAAATGATAACCGCAGTTGGCAATATTCCAATAGTCATTTTAATGATAATTAAGAAATAACAAAAGGTCTATTATTAATATGAAGCAATAACGTTTTTGTTTGAATGCAAAATGTGAGAATAAATTTTAGATGAAAAAAGTCAGTGGTAATTTTTATGACCTACTATCTTCAAAACGAAAATGGAAAAATTTTTATTTTATCATTTGATCAGGTATAATCAATTCAAAACAGGCATCGAACCTGATTCAAACTTTTCGAAGTCAGCACTGTTCTTGTCCTTTTCCTTCTGATTTTGATTACGGAAAACCAAAACAATAAGTATTACAAGACAAGCACCGAGCCCAAGAAAAATTTTCGTCAAGTTATTTATTAATTTATCAAACAGAAATAAAAAAGCTTAAGTAAAAATAGACGACTGGTCACTCCAAGAAGTACCATCTTTTGTAATCATAATTGATCGAGTGGATCAGTTAAGTTTCTGATAATAATACTAACTCTAAGATTTTAACGAGATTGGCTTCCAAAAATGTAATAACTCACATACAGATAGAAAAGTGTTGCTAAACATTTTTTGACATTTAGATAAATCAATAAAATTGATTACTTTAGGACTAGATAAGGAAAGTATTTAAATATTTTAAAGCTTGAAATTTTTTTTCATACACCTTTAAATATTTGCTTATTTATAGTAACTTAAAATTAAAAGCTTAGACGTCAGATATAAAACTAATTTTCCGAATACACGATTTAATTTATACTCAATTCCACTATAAAATATGCATAATTACATCAAGATAAAACAACAAGTTATATTTTTGAAGATCTACACGAGTTTTCATTAGATTGCACAGTTCATGAAAAAAAAAATTTTTGTTCTTATTAAATTTGTTGTACTTGAGCCAAAACCTGTTAAAACTAAGGCACTTTCTCCGTATATAATGTACATAAATACCATAGTACAAATATTTACCTTGAATAACTTCATTTATGAACTCCAAACTAGGTTCGATTCGAGCGAATACTGAAGTCAATTTTTCTGAGTCTTGTATTTCTTTTAAGAAGATCCCAATGATATGATTATTATTATCAGTTAGAGGACTTCCTACAGTATGCTGTGAGAGTTGAAAAAACATTTTTTTTATAGATAAAAACAAGCAGTGACGTGAAAGTGTTATTAATTGATACGAAATAAAAATTATCGAATTTTATTTTCTAAATAATATTCATGTATTACTTT